>JANHFX010014216.1:0-62402 GCA_027560015.1 Chloroceryle amazona | reverse complement strand
TCCTCGCCGGTTCTGCCCGGATATAAATATCTCATTCATCGCCGTAGTAACTGAGTAGCTTACGCTGCACTCTCGCAGGCTGCTCGTCTGGCGCTGCTAAAACTTGGAGCCAGCACCGGGCTCCAGCCTTACCCGCCAGGCCCCTGGTTCCTGTCCCGAAAGCGCGTGGCAAACTAAAAAAAAAAAGCGAATGAGAACTTGTTAATGAAAGCCGGGTTTATAATGGTTTAATATTTGTGGTAAGATGGTGTAAAGCTGGAAAGGATTGAGAACTCCTATAGTAAATAAAGCATACAGGTTTTGTTTCCCTTCCCAGAAGAAAAATCAGTCCATTTGCTTAGAATGTTCAGTTAATCACATTTCCCTCTCACATCGACTGTAACCACTGCCCAGGTGAAGGACCGTCATATTTTCCAGTATTTCTATCCATTAAGTGCCACTAGAGGATCAGTAATGGATGCAGTATTGATTCCTTCCAGTAGAATTGACATGTTTGAACTCAGTGGTTCTCCATTTATTAAAACCAATCTCATAATGCCATATATTGTTGGAAGAGTACTCTGAAGAATCTGTCTTCCAACTTGATTGCAATTGGATGCTTCGGAAAGGCCTACCTGTTACGGGAAGTGTTTTCAAAGACAAACTGCTGCAAAACTGAACTAGCCCACACACGCAAATCTCATCCAAAATCCCTGCACCAAGGCTTCTGATAAGGTTGCAGAGTGCTTGAATATTTTCCATCTCATTGACAAGGTGTGGTTTTGTAGACCTGCAACTCCTTGATATTCAGCATGTTTGGATAAAGAGCACCCTGTAAACATAAGGCTGTAGGTTATAGTGACTGGAGAGCAGAGGTTGATACCAGGAGGATAACCCAAACCTGTGAAGGTGTCGGTGGTACGCTGCCCTAAAACACAGGACTTAACTGTGGTCATGATGGTGGCATTACCTGTAAGAAGGTGTCAGTTTGTGCAGTTGTTTCTGGACCTGTGTTTTTAGTGCATTAGAAATCGGTTGTGTGATCACTCACTGTTGTGTGTATAGACATGTAACAAAATACTTTGTAAGGCTGCAGCTCTAAACGTGAAAGGCAAATCTCAGATGTCCAACAGTCAAATAGATGAGCAGTAGATTGTGGTAGCAGCTAGTGAACTGTTCCTATAGGCAGCATCACAATGCTGTTGCATTTTGGCTTTTGAATGATGCACAGTAAACGCAGCTTGATGTGTGGTAGCAATTTGCAGGTAAGGACTAGAATATAACAGAGCCTCATTGCTAAGGGATTATATTCACTGTATTCATTGGTAGGCTTGCATTGCCCATTATCTAACGCAGAACTCTTCTGTGGATTAGGATGTGACAGATTGCATGAGGAAATGTCAGTCTGACTGGAACTCCTGTTCTCAGGTCGGTTGAGCAGCTCAGCCCACATGAAACAAGTGACAGCAGGCTTGAAGGAATAACAAGCTCAGTAAGCCTCCAACAGGTGTAGCCTTCTATACCCCCAAGGGTGCAGGGATGGAGAAAGGAGATTTTTATTTTTTTTTTGGTAGGGAGTAATTGGTATTAGTTTTCATCTCTTCAGCTTTTAAATTTAAGAGGCAGTATTCTTGCAATGAATCTCTTCAAGTAACCCCCTTACCCTTGCTCTGAGGCTTAGGTAGTCTGTATAATGCCTTATTTCCTCTGCTCCATCACATCTCCCATGCAAGCCTTTGTCTTACTCTCTTAAACACTTTCTGGACTCTCTTCCATTTTGCTTCTGTAGTGGAAAGCTCTCCTCCCTCTGATCAGGTCTCACGCTGCATGTCCTTTTTTCATCCCACTCATTTCTGAAAAATGGCCCTTTCTGAGATATTTACAGTATCTGAGTCAATATTTCTGTTTCTTTTTGTAAACAAAACCAGTCATTCACAATTCAAAATGAGTAATTCAGTTGCTGTGCTGTGGGGTTTCTCTCAAAGGAAGGCCAGTGATTCCAAAGCGTATCTCCAGTCTGACATCCTTTTATGTGAAGATTTTTCTTTCATTCAAGTTCTTAAATCTCCTTTCTCATTTCAATATAAAACTACCTCTCAGAACATATTGACACAAATGTTTTTTGGTGTTTGGTTGGTTGTTTTTTTTCATCCAAAGGTTTTTTCTTCATTCTTTTCCCAGGGAAGCCTTAACCATTATTTAAATAAACTAGGATCAGATTCTCTCTCTTTCTCTTTTTTTAATCTCCTCCCTGCAGAGGTGCTGAGCTAAGCATGCTGAAATTTTCGCGAGTTAGTCCTCACAGTTGCACATGGATCATTCTGCTGGTATGGGGTCTCATGCTTGTTTTGATCGACTCCTCTTTTCTTTCATTTTCTGGGTTGATTTGGAATAATATTATAAAGAATAACCGTTGTTATATATCCAGACTTGTTCTTTGATGCACAGCACAGTGTTGGGATGTCTCTGGACCACCCATCAGACTGATTCTTTCAGGCCGTATCAGTTCAGGTTGTCTGGAAGGGCTCTCATTCACTATGCAGGCGTTGTGAGAAGCCTGTTGGTTTCAGGACTGTGGATATCTACTGAACAAACCAGAACTGAATTGTGCTGGGGAGCTTTTGCTTTTTGGTGAATGGCACCTTTCACACCTGATGATCTGAGCATGTGATGCAGTGATGGCATCTGGGGATCTGGTCGGAAGAGCAGATCTATTGTTAAAGGGTCATAAAGTCTTCTGAGCAGTTACTTTTTTCCAATTCTCCCTGCTTTATGAAAATCAGTTTGTAGAAGCGGCTGAAGGGCAACCGTGTATTGTGCAAAAGTTGTGCTGATCCTCTGCTACAACTTCTTAGGTTTCTGAACCATAGTAGGTTGCCTGTAGATGCTCTGGGATGGAAGAGACAACATAAATGTGAGGTTACTACTCCAGGGGCAGAGGGATGAGTGTCAACTCAGAGTTTTGACATTGGTTCCTTCCTGTACAAATCACTCGTTCTGTTCAAGCTGCTGCAGAGACTCAACCAAGTCTTGCAGGTAAAGGATTTTCAGGCATTTTGAAATGCACGGCAAGATGCAGGGCTTCCAGAGCATAGTCTTCATGGAAGAATCCTCTTTTACTTTCAATACTGAATGAGTTTCAGAAACTAGAGTTGCTAAAGATTAAAGAAAGAACACTTAGCCAATTTTACACCAACTCTTTTCCTTTTTCAGCTTTTAGTTTGACGGATACATTTTTCTCTGCCAAGCTACCTACTCACACAGTAACCGTGCTGTAGCACAGTTACAGTTCTGTTTATCCTCAGTAACCAGTTGTACTGCTATTTATATGAATTCCTTTCCAGGGAGGAGGGGGTATAGAAGTTAGCCCAGGCATCTTGCATAGCTAGACAGGTCAATGCTTTTCTTTTGCCTGCTCTGTTTATTATTACTGGGTTTGATTTTGAGGCTTCATTTGAAGATTGTGCTTTGGTTTGGGAACCTGGTTCTCTCACTTAGTCTCAAGGCGTTTCCAGTGTATTAGGGAGTCTTCTTGCAACGTTCCAACTCTTGTTCCATGTATATAGCATTTTTTTCTTTCTAACTGCTTTAAACATTAAACTTGGTTTAAATTTTTCTTCTAAGCATAACTGCAGTCTCACACTACTAAAATTGTCTAGCTCCTTCAGGATCTGTTAAGTACCTGTTATGTAGCATTCACTTTTTTTGCACACCTTTTATTCAGACTTCCATTCTGATGGCCAAGAATGGGCTACTGCTTGTTTGGGAGTGACTCTTTGAAATGATGGAGAAATTAATTTTGAGAATTTATTTTATAGGCCTAAATATTATTATTTTGTTTATCAAGTTAATAGCATGTTGGAAGTAGTTATCCAGACTGTGCCTAATATAAAGAGCTAAAACTTGTTGATTAATTGGGAACTTCCTTTCAATCTGTTGCGTGGCTTCTCCCTCACTTCACTGTTGCTTTCTGATTTTTCATTACCATGTCCTTTGTAGTTGTTTTTAATTTCTCTCTACTGTAGTTTTCCCTGCCATTCTTATTTGGATGTTTGAAAAAAGCAACAAAACAATTAGAGTAAAACAGGGAAGTTCTTTGACCAGATATTGCTGTTAGGTGTGGATTTCTGGTTTATATGTACTAATGTCTGGGTGAGAAATCCAGGACACACAACCATCTAGTCTCACTGTCCCTACAATGAACGTGCTTTTCCTCTGTCGAGCATATGTTTTCCATTGCTGCTGGAACAGTAAAATGAATTTGAGGCAATTGTGGTCACTTTTTCTGCATTTGAATTGTTAAACGTCGTAATAGTGCATCTGAGAAAGCAGATAATTGGGAAAATACTCATTGGAGCCTTGGGGAAGAGAGACTCCTCAGACTCCATCTTTCAACCTCAAAATGTAGTTAACTAAGTCTTCAGAATCCCTCAAAACGTCTTTGGGTGAATACGTGTGTATTTTTGTGGGTGGTTATGTTGGGAGGCATTAGGAGGAGGACACGTGGTGAGGAACTGTTCAGTTTGCCTTAGTGCAGGAGTACGTACGCCAAGCAGGAGTGAGAAATGCCACTGCTGGCAGCAGGCAGGTGGGGCGCTAGACTGGGAGGCAGTTGGTTTTACTCTGCCTGGTTCTTAATAAAATAAGAATGCATAGGATATCAGGGCAAAAACCTGGATATTACTTCACAATTGTTACATAATTCCTTGTTATGTATGAGTTCATGACCTTTTGCAGCCTCATAAAAAAACAAACAAAACACTCTATTCTTTCCTTACAATCTTCCTCAGATACCCAGAGGGAACCCTTCGTGCCCCCTAAGAGCACTGCTGCATCACAAGCCAACCTGATGGCGTCCTCTACTGTCGTGCCTGTAGGATTTCACTATGAAACAAAATACGTAGTTCTCAGCTACCTGGGACTTTTAGCACAAGAGAAGCCACAGGAGCATCCTCCTCTTTCAACTCAAGGTAATGTTTGTAGGTTCATCTGTACCTATTTACATATGCAACTGTATTTGCAATTAATTCAGCTGCTTGTTCATGGGTGCAGAATGTTAGCCCAGTATTTAGTGTAATGCTTTTAATATTTTATTCATTTAAAATATTAGGAAGAGATGCTGATGGAAACAAAGCTGTTTATATTTAAATTACTGTTCCAATTTGAGCTATGCCAGGGCTTTTCAGTGATTAAGAAGCAAATAAGTCATTTTAGTAGCTGTCTTGAGGTTGGGAGGGATGGATATGTATTATCTTTGTTGAGCCATCTTGGGAATTTGAGCCCATGCTTGCTTGCTTTGGGAGGCAGGTGGAAGTAAGCAAGGGTGAGGTGGTGTTTACCAGCATGAACTCTGAGCAATGACTTGAGCAATCTTGTGCTAAATAGTTTTCCCCTATTATGTTAATGCTTCTCATGATGTCAGTCAGCAGTAGTGCAGAGATGTACGGTTTAACCTGGCCTGTACTGCATCTATTTATTCATATATTTATTTTTAAGAAGTCGAGGACTGCAGGGAGTCTGATGGAGTCAGCTGTTTCTTCCAGAACAGATTTATGCATATAGGAGTTTAAATAAATAGGAGGCAGAATAAAACAACTTTGATACATTCTGTTGCACATAAACCTAAGAAGTAAAACTTTCTTGATTTTGTGGTGGCAAGCACTTGAACAATGTTGTTTGTCAAGATTGTTTTGGTGGCTTGTCACTTCTTAAATGACGTTGCAGTCACTGCTAGTTCCTGTGATTCAGAAATTATTCTGATGAAAGGCATATTAAAAAAAATCCTACCAAGGACAGACTTCAGGATCTTTCATTTTTTCGAGCAAGTATTTAAGAATGCATACACTGTCATTGACTGAGCTTACCTGTCATGAAGTGAGAAATTCCTGAAAAGATAGCATCAGAATTATGACAGAAATAATTTTATCAGTTTAACACTAAAGCATATAGTGTATGCTGGTTTTATTATATATTGTTTACAAAATTATACTTTGTTTACTTAAGGTATGTCTGTTACTTCCACTTTGGATGCATCTGTGGTGCTTGAAAGGACAGGCACTTTAGATAGGCTCTTTCATAAAACCCTTTGTGGGGAAATGTGCTTGTTGTAGCAATAGTGTCTCAGTCTGAATATCCCATCTGGGATAACTGGGCTATTAACTGGAAATGTATCAAGCACATATAAAGCTACAATGTGGAACAGTCTGCTTTGTTCTGTAGAAGCAAGATTCAGAAAGGAAACTGTTAGTCTTAAAGCTTTTTTTGAGTAATTTGGCTGTCATTACCTTTAAATATTTGCAAATTGAGGAGAAACCTTTCAACTGATTCTTAGCCCTGAAACCTCCAAGAAATACTTGACTTAAAGAACAATATTAATATCTTATAAAGAGGAAGCCATAAATGCTTAAATAACAATTTTATAGTCAGTTAAGATAACTTTTAAGCTCTTGAGTAAAGATAACTGTTAGAGTTTACTTTTTAGATATTATTTAGATGTTAGCTTGTGTGACCCCAGGCTGTGGTTGGATTTGCTCTTAAAGTACTCTAAAGCATTGATAACTTTCTAAATCTGTTCTTTCATCCTCATTGTTCTAAATCTTCCCTTCTAAACAGGAAATTCTCCTACATTTCCCCCACCCTTGCTCCCAAAACCAGTGACCACAACTCCTCTCCTGGTCATCTGTTACTGATCTCTCTCAAGTGTTTTTACTGTTTTCTGTTCAAAGCCTCTGGATGAAATATTTTTCCCTTTTAATCTTCCATGTTGTTTCTCACTCTGATTTGTAATGCCTTGAATGGGCTTCAGGCTGTTAAGGAGCTAAAAGCAGACACTATCCTTCTGCTTTATGATTTGTTTCATTCTTTCCTAACTTGCTTTTCCTGGTGCTTTTCTGCTTCCTGTGCTTCCAACAGCTTTCATTTATCTGACTTTTTAAAATCCCTTCTCCTACTTCTTCTCTTGTTGCTATAACTGAACATTTGTTTCAGCTGCACTCCCAGCATATGTGAGGTAACAGCTGTGTCTTTAATTTGAAGTACTGTCTGCATCTCCTTTGAATAATATGTAGCTTATCTATATAGCCTGTATCTCCTTGCTGTCTGGCACGTGGCTGATGCCTACTTGCAGAGAGCTGTACCAAAGCACTCTGCTTTCTATACTCTATACTCTCCCCTAGGGAGGCAGCAAGAGAAGCAGCAGCCCATAATAGGGATTACCTGCACTGCCTAATGCACTTCTGGAACGTAGCTGGGTGTTACAGTAACAGTGTGGCTGAGAAACCTGGTTAGAACAAAAGAGATGTTTTAGCCAACAAATGAAAACGAATAGTTATTGTGCAGAATCCCATCATGAGGAGGAAACTTCTGGGTTTTGGTAACAAAGGCACACGAGGGACAATAGCATGGCATTACAGTGTGCTTGTCAATGGGTTTTTCAAGCACTGCCATCAGCTGTTGATATGGTATCTTGACTGATCCCAGGTTCCTTTCATGGGTGACTTTTTGTGGTACTTCAAAACACTAGGTAGGAGTCTTTCTACTCTCCATGGCTGAATGCTGTTGATTTGTGAACGGAGAGGATTCTGATACAGAGGACCTGTCACTTAGTATTGTTTTCCTTTAATTTGGTTACTGTGCTGACAGCCCTTTCATGGGAAACAATTGGAGCAGTGATGTTTGGCTGTTGCCTGTTTCTATTTTAGCTGCAGAACACTTCTCTGTTTTATGTTTTTCATTCATATGAGGTATTGACTGTGGTGTGTGGTACTTTCCCTTCAAGTGCTTTTCTTTGATCCAGATGAAGTCCATGCTCCTTGATTTCTGTGTCTAATATTACAGTGTAAGGGGAGTATCCAGAAAGATGAGTTTTAGTTTACCCCCATCATGTTAACACCTTCTGCCTCCTTCAGAGAGTAAGGGGCTCCTCTAGAGGGTGTTCAGAGCAGGATCCCAATTACAACCACCTTGTACCAGCCACTGGAGGATCTTCTCTCTTTCCTGTGTATATGCATTGAGCTAACTACTGTAGGTGTAATTAGTATTCCTGTACCTCCCATGAGTTTCCCTCTGCAGCAGTCTCCCAGTTTCCACTGAAGTTTCAATGTTCCAGTTAAACTAGGGAATGTAACTGATGGGTCAAAAGCAACCAAAAAAGCTGTCTTTCCCAACAGGAGTGGTACTGCTTTCTCTCTGCTAGAACTGGTAGAAGAAACTGAATGCTTTTCTCTATTCCCCTCCCTTTCCTCCTATGGTCATCTGCCACAAACCTTTGCTTTTTACTAGAGAGTTCTTTTTCTGATGTATGTCTTTTTATTCCAAAGACTTGGATAAAGTAAATCTTTAATATCTTGGTTTTCTTCATACTCTATCCCTGTATCTTTACTTACCCTTTACAATACCTACTGTTGGTCTGTAGGAAATGAAGTTTTTGAGGTGGTTTTAGCTTAGATGAATAACTCTTTCCTTTGAAACTTTCCTCTTGGGGCACTATATCTACTTTTGCTGAAAAGGTACATGTTCTATAATGTGTACCAAGCCAGTCTGGGGTACCGAGGGGTCTATTTCCTGAACTGCAGGAAGGAAAGGGAGGTTTTGGAGTGTGACCTGGAGAAGTAAGAGGTGGTCCCTCTAGGAATGTGAATTCCCATTTAATTAAAACTCCTCTCTGCCCACAAAAAAAAAAGAAAAACTAAAACCCTGACTGCTAATTGGCAATGTCTTGTTTCTGTTCGGTTCTTAATACTTCTTAGTTTATTTTAAGAGATAAGACTTTTTTAGTTGATTTTAAGAGGACCCTCCTTATGATTTATAAAGAGCTTCTTTTAAACATTTCTCAAATCAAGGACTACATCTGTGTATGCCAGTCTGTGCATATTCAGGGTAATGGATGCACTTTTCATCAAAGGAAACATAAATATGTTTGTAAAGAGACTTCATATTTTTGTCACTTCTCAGTGCTTACAGAAATTTTAGATATTTGTTGTTTTTAAAAGTCTGAGATGTTAAAGAAGTACTAGATCATGCCGAAAACAAACTTTAAGTCAATGTTGTCTATACAGTAGTTAATATTAGAGACCTAGGAGAGCTTGAAAACAAGAGATGTTGGTAAATTAAAATTATAAGCATGAAAGAAAAAATACCAGGAGCAATCCATGGTATCAATGGCTTTCGTTTTCCTTCACCCTGCATTCACAACTAAACAGCCATTACACCTTTTCAGTCTCTCGGTGTAGCTGCTGTTGTCTCTTGCTAGCTGTAGTTTGACAAAACCCCAGTAGCATCTGATGTGCAGGCTCTCTAGCTCTGATGAATGACTTCCCATCATCCCTCCCAGGATCGAACCTGGGGAACAGGTTAGTCTTGTATTGTTACTAAACTTCTGTCATGGTCTTATTGGTGGAGTTTTACTGAAGTATTAAATTTATTTAGTAGCTGTAACTCTGTCTGATTGTCAATGATGTGGTGCTTGATGGACCTTTAGAATACAAAGAATTTTAGAATATGAAACCAGATAGCTGCAGACAATGAGAATACAGTGCTGTACATAGTAGCCGAGTGTCTCATTTCCTACTGCTCCAAGTGGCCAATGGGTTCGATGTTCTTTCCAGCTTCCAGCCTTCTAAACCAGAATTCCCCTGCTTTGCAGGTTACCTCCAAATACCGAAAAACAAAATCTTGAGAACACATTTGTTGCAAAAGGGATCACTTATTTCATAAGTAGAAAGTAGAATGCACTAACTTACTTGTGTAAGACTGTAGCAGAGGTTTGCTTTGTCTTTGGGTTGGGAAGAGGCCTTTCAGTGTAATTTTTTCAGCATGGGAAAGCATTAAATGTTTATGGATCTTACAAGTACCATTTCTAGTGTGAACATCTGCATTATTAACCAATGCAAACATACTCTGATCTGCTAGAAGCTATTTTACTGTTTTATTCTACCTATTTACAAACTGACTTAGAAATCATCTAAACAAGAGAAAGATACCACTTGCTTAGGACTTTGATGTTGGAATACACTCCTCTCCAACACTGGGTGCAAGTTTTTGTTGGTAACAGTCAACATGCAGGAGATGCAGAAAGCTGAAGTCCACTGATAATTAGGGGAATAAACAGTGCAAAGTCACTGGTCTGGGAGGGGTAGTTTTTTGATGTTTTGGCACGACTGAATAGTCAGGTGCTGTTGGAATCAGCAGCTGCTGCAAAGTTGTGCGTGTTACGAGATGGAAACCATTGAGTGCAGCACTGATTATCTAAACAGCTCTTTTGTACGTTGGCAGCAATGGAATTTCTCTTCCTTCCATTTTCCGGGTGACTTCTTATCAAGTATGACAGCTTGTCATGTGTGATCATCATCACATTAGTCCCGTGAGAATGAGTGCTCTTCTGAATACCCTCATCCCTTCCAGATACCGGGTGAAGCACAGGTTAAAACAGGAGTCTGTACTTGCATACACTTGTTGCGCTTGCAGTGCTTCGGTCATTCAAAGAGGTGACCTTAAAGGGACTGACAAGGCATTAGTGAGTGTCTGTTCATAAACTAAAAGGAGGAACAGTTTGCTCCTCTCTGCAATTTATTTTTCAGAGTGGCAAAGAGAGACTGTTTGGGAAGGGATTTAAGAAGCTAAATAGTTATTCTGAACATAGTGATGAGAATAACTAACGGTTGGACTTAATGATCTTAAAGGCCTTTTCCAATCTAAATGATTCTATGTTTCTATGAAACTATTCTACTGTTCCTTTAAACTGTTCATTTTACATTGACTTTTACATTGGTTGGAAAGATTGTGTCTCACAGGTAATCTATTCAATGCTGAGTTTCTAAGTGTTAGCACATATTCAGTGGGTTGATTCTGTGGATTTTTAATTTATTTTTCAAATGTAGGGGACCTTGCAAGTTTATTTTCTAGTGGTTTATTTTTTAAATACAGAAAATACTGCACATCTTTGTGTGTTAACTAGTATCACTGGTTTTATGGTTTCCACACACTCTGAGATGAAAACTAGTGTTATCATGCATCTGTTAGGGAGGAAAGGGGAAAGCAATACAGCACTTAGAGTGAGTTTGAGCAGATTTAACTATAGAGATGAACTAAAGAAAACACAGTTGCTCATAAGACCACAACTTTATCATTTAGAGTCCTCGAAACAGGAATGAAGAAAGACACACCAGAAAGCTACACCGGGTGTTGCAGAATTTAGCTGAAGATTTGGGTGTGAAATACAAGGGATTAGGAAGAAATGAAGTCAGATGATTCCTACATTACAGGTTTCCCTCTTTATTTTCTTCAGCTGAGTGAAGAATGGCTGTAGAGTGGAACAATGCCCGGCTGGACCTGTAGGTCATTGATGTAGGTGCAGAAAGGGTGAGAGGAGTTGGAGAGTCATCAGTATTTGGATGCATGAATAAGAAACAGTGGACATGAGCAACATCATCAGAAGGTTGGCAGGAGTGGGTGTTTAAGTGATGGGTATAAGAGAGCATGGAGTTCCAAAAAAGAATTATAAGGAATATGCAGAAGTAAGAGAGCTAAGAATGTGCTTTGGGTAGCCCAGTCATTGATACTTTTTGAAGTAGCAGAGTATTGGGCTAATGAGAACTGATAATGGAGCCAAAATTTAGGGAAGGAAATGTCAGGAAGGGGGATTACTTCGCAGAGGGAAGTGTTATGGTCAACTTTATTTATTTATTTCAGGGGTCAGTTGATACAAAACTCACTTTTAGATTCGTCTGGATTATAACAGAGATCCATTTTAGCCTTAAGTAGGACATTTTAAGGAATTGAAAGGAAGAAAATTTCAGCAGTAGGATGTTGATTCAGTGACATTTTATGAAAATAATGGAACAGCTTTGTAATGTGCTTTAAGGATGGTATTGAAGACATGCTTGATGGAAGAAATATAGATGAGCAAACCCAAAAAGTGGCTAAATATCACGTGTTTTGAGCTGGAACTGTGTCCCAGATGCTTATTCTTTGCATTAGTACCCCTCCTATAATACAGTTACTTGAGTAGTTACCTTGCCATACAGCCACACACTGGAAAGGTTGACATCCAGCAGGCAGTTCCTTAAACATTCAAATGTTTTAAATACCTTGGTATGTTTGGAAACAGTTTTGTGTCTCTGTTTTCCTACAGCATAATAATTAAGATGATTGAGAGTCTACGTAATCCTGAATGTTACAGCTGAAACAATTTCTTTTTGCCAGATATTTATAGAGTCAGCACACAGAACATGCGTTCAGGATCCCAGTCCATGGCATGTGTGCTTCTGAGGATATGCAGCCACTTCAAATTCCTAAATGACTTGACTAGGAAATGAGAATTGGCAATTGACTGACAATTGTGGGGTCTGGTCTTGAATTATTTGATTGTGGCCTTGTAGACTCCTCATGAACAGCAAAATGATGTTCAGTTAAAGTTTTGGGACTGTCCATTGATGACATTATATAGTCGCTCTGAGTATTTTTGTAAATTTTGCAGCCATCAATATCAATTTTACATTTTTCTACTAAAAGTCAAGTTTATGCCTATGTCTGCTTTGTTTTGGTGTAGTTTAATAAGGAGTGCATTAGTTTCACTGAGTGCTTGTTATGTGCCTTGGTTTGACTTTGGTCTTAAATTTAAGATAAGTTTGTTTTTAAAGCTGTTATATATTCTGCTTCTGGCTTTAGAGTTCTATTTTTTTTTCAATATATTTATATTAAAGCACCTATTCTATCTTGAATACGCCTTGAAGTTTATCTGTTTCTTGGTTCATAGAATACAACTTTTGTAATAAGTGCCCTTAGGTGATCATACTACTTATATTACCGAAATAGAACTTTCTGTCTTTCACTAGAACCTCAAATTTCTTTATAGTTAATATTTCAGTATCATGTTCCATTATCTACTTTATTTGAAATACTACATAAGAATAATTTCTCTGGTTTATTTTTTCTTAGGGACTCAACAACAGCTTACGGCACAACATGCTTTGGAGAAAGAGGCTTTGGAGAAGATTAAAATAGAAATCAAGGAGGAGCTAAAACGTCTTGATGAAGAAATCTTGGAAGGTGCTCCTCAGATTTTTCCCATTTCAATCGATAATCTCTATGCACTATAATGGTGGTTAATTTGTAACAGGTACTCTAGTTAAAGAGATTTTTGGACACATTGAATCTCTTTACACTCCGCCCCCCCATGAGATTTCTACACATTCTCACATGAAGTAGTATAGTTAAACGTTACCATTTGAAGCGGTGGAGCCTAGCCAAAGCAAACACTTGAATGACATTTAATAGGCTACTATAAATAATGAAATGTAAGCAGCCCTTAAGCTGCTCCAGTTGATGACAGAAGTGAAATCATTCTTCAGCAGCTAACATTCAGAGGAGTGTGAACTTAAACCATCAGATTTCTCACTTCCACCACATTTATTTTTGTGACATGCTTTGTCCTGTAGATTTCATAGGATGTCCTTGGAAACAGTCTTTGCTATGCATGGGTGTTGCTACCTGGAAATCTGAAGTAGAAGGGGTCTAGATCTGTTTATGTTCCTCCATATGGACCTTCCTTAGAATTTTTAAACTGAGAAAGGGAAGATTGAATGCACAAAATATTATTTTAAAAAATAATACTCTAGTACTGCTGCAGATATGTCCATGTGTGGGCAGCTTTTACCATGGAAAACGGTGTCTCTTGCTGCTTCCTCAGAGTCAGTTTAAAATTGAGAATAGTTGCACATTCAGCTAACTTGCTGGTTGGGATGCAGTTGTGAAATAAAAGCTGGAAGGGAAAGGTAGCTCAAAGTCACCTATGGCTTCTAAGTACCACTTCCAGAATATGTTTGGACCATACTTGTTTTACTACAATTTGTTCACAGCACACTTTGACTACAGAGTTGTGATTTCTTCATTCCTCTTGTAAACTATGCTAATTGGTGGGATAAGAAATCTGACACTGTTGATGTTCTTACATGGTTCTATTTTACTTTATTTTATTTGGTACACTTCTTTTCTCTCAGCATTTACCACTACAGGATTTGACTGCCACACTTCCCCAGTGTTCAGTCCTGCCAATCCTGAGAGCTCAATAGAAGACTGCTTGGCTCATTTGGGGGAAAAAGTGTCTCAGGAATTGAAAGAACATCTGCACAAAGCACTGCAGAGCTTGCTTAGCAAGTGAGTTTCCGTTTGCTTTTTCAAAGGGAAGGTGTTTCCTTTTGCATTATGACTGCTGCTGAAGTGGTAAAGATGGGTCTAAATTTTGTATTGCATTTCTCCCTTTTTCAGTATTCCTTTACCTGGCTCTTTTTTTTTTTTTTTGGTTTCTGTTACAGTGTGCAAATACTTCCTTGTGATATTTGCTCTTTGTGGTAATGTAAGTTCTAATTTTTCTCTAAGCTTTTATCATTGAACTTCTGAGACCAAGTAGTTTGAGTTGCTGGTGAAACTAGCAGCTGGCAGCTGACAACTGCCATTGCCAGTTTCACGAATGCTGGGCTGTAGCCAGATTAACATTTTTTGCCTTATCGTTAAAAGAGGAGCTGAAGGTTTGTTTGTAGTTTGGCTCAAGATGAGGGTTTCCCTGAAAGGACAGGTGTTAGATGCTTTATGCCTACCATCCAGGTAGGGAGCTGAAGCAAATGTGCGTCCCTGGGCTAACCTTGGTGCCTTATGAGCTGTCCTGCCAGCTCCCTAGTCAAGAACTAAGGGTTGACTTTTTATGACCAACGTAATTTAAAATTGACTGTTCAAGGTCAGGTAGGATGGGGCTTTGAGCAACCTGGTGAAGTGAAAGATATCTCTGCCCATGATCTTGGGTCAGTTCTAACCCAAAACCATCCTGTGATTCTATGACTGTGACCTGATTTTCACAGCAAAGGTGCCATGTAACATCTGACCAGACAGATGAAGATGGTTGTCTCTTTTCCCATGAGTCATTCAAGGGTAAATTAAACTCTGTCAACTCACCACTTTCAGAAAATGATATATACTCTGTCTGCTTTTATATGCAGTTTCTATACAGGTCAAAAGTACATTCAGTATTGTATAAACTAACAATTATTTACCCACAGAAAAGAGTGTGGGGGGTACAAGTTTCTCCTTAAGTGGCAAAAGATGTGCTGATGTGTTCCTCCAGAAATGGCAGGAGCGTAGCTGCCTTTACAAGCCAGGCATTCGCCCCATGTGACCTTAAGTAGTATCGTCTGAAGAGCTGAGGTTTTGATGAATACCTCACTACACACTGAAAAACCAGGCTGGCAACAAGTTGGAAAAATATCAGGCAACCTTGCAGCCCCCACTTTTTGTGTATCTACAATGGTAAATGGTAGTAACAGCATTTTAAGTTTAAATGTCTTAAAGGTTGTAGATAATTGCTGGCTGGCTGACATTGAGGGGTCATGAATGGTACACCCTAGGTTGATTCTTTTTGGAAAGTTCCTGAGATGAGGTATTTGAAAATTTTGTGGTTCTAGCTTGTTAGCAGCCTGACAGTCTAGGTTTCCTGTGAATTGTGTGGGAAAAAATACTTGCGTTCTAAGTATTTTTTAGATTTATGTACATACATATAAAATTCTGAAATTCCCGTGGAAACGTGTTGACACGCATGCCTTTATAAGGCAAACTAGAGCTACTGTTTAATCTCTTGATAAAATCCTTCCTGCAGCTGTTGTTGTTCTACTCATCCCACTAATTCATTTGGATTTGCATTTTAAAGGAACAAATGTAGCAAGGAAGTTAAGAGAATACACTTAAAATGACAAACCCAAATAACATTTTGCCCCATGTGCTTTAATTCTGTTCTTTTACCCATGTTTGCCACAGTAGTGCTGTTTGATGCAATACTTATTTTGGTTATATTTTCCCATCCTCTTATATGCATATAAACAAGTATGTTATGGTACAGCAAGCTGTTAGATCACAAGTTCTTGGAGTTCAATAAGCAGTCTTCTGCCCAATACAATAACCACTATTTCCCTTAAACTGAAGCCTGAACTTATCTTTTGTCATGATGTGGCTCAGGACAGCTGCTTTTGAAGCAGTCTGTCTGCTGTCGCTTGGCAGAAAGTCTTTATTGTTACTGACTCTAAGATGCTATATGATCTTGAAGAAAAAAGTATGGAAGAGAGGATGTCAGTCATCATAGTCCAGTGAAGCAGAGATGTGATAAATCTGAAACAGAGGTAGCTACTGAAATGCAAAGGGTTTTTTTTGTGATCAAAAGTGCTGTTTCTTGCAAATAAGTCTTCAAGTCTTACGTAATGTTTACACGATCCAGCAGTCTGTGTTGGTTCATAGCCTGTAATGTTTATAGAAGTTTTACTCTGCTTTGGCTTCTATCTCACATATGAATTCCTTAGTGATTTTTTTTTGTCTTGAAAGTCTTAAATTATAAAAAAATATATACAAGACCTTAGAAATTTGGGTAGTGTCAGAGAACCTATTTATCTAATGTCTGTTAAGTTGCAGAATATCAAATTATTATGCAATTCACTTAACCAGTTATATGAAATTGTGTAAATGGGAGAAGGTGATGCCTTTCCTGACCCTGACTGGTGCTGTGTTTTATCTCCTGAAACATGAGACTTGTTAGCGCTCAAAAAGCATTTGCTGTATTACATGTGAAAATATTTTGTTCTCTGGTAACTGAGAATTTTATTTTATTCTTGTTCTTTTGTTTCCTTTTATAACTTTCAGTGTTGGTTTAACTTCTGCAGGCCAGTGACATATCAAGAATATCGAGAACGCACACAAGAGACAGCTGCTCATGCCAGTGGATGGAACAAGGTACCAAATAAGTGACTTTCACTTTGATATCTCTTGCATCTATTTGATGTCCATAGTGTTTTTACTAGGTGCAGTTGTGCATCATAGAAGACCAAGAATAAAAAGAACCCACTTCGTTTTAGCATGAAATAACTTCCAGAAGGTTGTTGTGAACATACTGTGTAGTTTTTAGATAATTTATCCTGAAGTTATCTAATGGAAGTATTAATGTCAGCCTTCCTTTATTATAGTAGAGTGAAAAGTTAAGAGTTGTTACTTGACATAATTAAAAGAAAAAGAAAAATCATTAAACATTTTTAAATTCCTAAGGGAGATATATTTTCTTTAGCAGTTTTGTTATGAAATTGAGACAGATGTTTTCATAATATTTATGTACTGTTTCTTTGCTCCCATCAGAGGTTCAAAATATATGTTTAAAAAAAATGTACTAAGCATGGTGGAAACAAAAATCGATAGTGTCTTCACAATATTTAGATAACTCAGAAAGCCTAAGGATGGCATGCCTACCTGGTTGCAGGAGCAGTTACCTCAAATGATATGAAACTTCTTAAAACAAAATGCAAAAACTGTAATTGAGCTATCTTATAATAGTTTTTATGTAGAATGAGTAGAACTACTGTTCCCAGATTAATCTTTCATTAATCATTTAAATTCATCATCTTAAGTGTTCTCTGATGTGTTCAGTGGGCATCAGAAAAAAAATAATGAAAGATTGAAATAACTATTAGCAAATGTAATCACAAGTTGAATGTTAAAATTTAGTCTTAAATTTAAAATAGAACAAGAAATCCTTTTTCCCCCCCTCTTTACATTTTATTTTTCCCAGAAATACTTTTCCTTAACTAGACTTCCCTGCTTACTTCAGAAACAGATAATCTAACCGAGAGTGTGGGCACTTTTAAAGAAGTTTATTAAATGTTGCTTGAGAAGTTTCCACTTGTGGCTCCAGCAATTATCATTGGTGTGTGTGTGTGTGTATGCTTTCAGTTTATCATCTTGTGATTCACAGCATTTTAGTTTAACCAGCCATGAAAGCTGATTTTCAAGAAGGTGGCTTAAACTAGCATGTCTTACTTTTCAGCTGGGGAGAACTAAAAACAAGCATAAAACTAGTCATTGTGCTCAGCTGGCAAGGGAGGAAGTGGAGAGAGCTTGTCAGTTGCCTACTGCATCTCCATGTCCAATTGGTACACACCTCTTGGAGATACAGCCCTGGGTAGATGGCTCAGCCACATTTTGGGTGTTTCCGATTTAGCCTTCATTGCTGCTACGTTTGTGCAGCCTCTGTGGCTAGTGGATTTTGGTCCCTGTGACCTTGTGACTGAAAATGTCAACCAGAAGAGGACTTTGCCATCACCTTTGCTTACCCGTAACATTTGTTGCTACAAAAGTCAATAGTCCACGAGCAAACCAGAATGATAATTTTGTAGAGTAAAACAGCATCTGTTTGTATTATTTTTGTGTAGCTTGATGTTTCAGGAATGCCTGGCAGTTCCTTTAATAATACTTGTTTTGAGGAGATGGAATACACTTGTGTTAGTTTCATTTCCTTTTAAATTCCTATATCCTCTTAATCAGAATCATATTTTATAACAGAAGAGATCTAGATGTCTTTCTTCCAACCTCAGCCTGGCTTAATTTTCACTCTAAGGAAGAAACTGTTATGAAAATAATTTTACAAAGTAGATATAAATAGACATAACATTAGGTTTAATTAGCAGCCAGGCAGCAGCAAAATGAGACTGTGCTGGCCTCAAGTTTGTGAAAATCTGAAGGGTGAGTATTTAAATTGACTGTTGGGAGAACTGAAGTTTACTGCCTTTTGTGACTAAATAATAAAAAAAGTACAACTAGCTGAGCTAGCCGAACAGAATAATAAATCACTCTCTATTATGTGCTCATGGCTGTTACATATCCTATAGTTTCTTGCGTGGAGCAGAAATTGAAGATGCACAGTAGCCGTGGCAGATGTCAAAAGGTTGAAAATACGTAAATACCTTCCCACAGACAGAAATCTGTGTGATCAAGGCTTGTGGTTTGATCCAGACTAGAAGAAACAGAACAACTGGAGCTGGTAGATGGAACGTGTTTTCACTTAGATGTGAGTTGCATCCATCGTGCTCAGAAGTGGCATCTTGCACAGCAAGAAGCTCTTTCCGCTTTCAGCATATAAAATCTCACTTTGCATTTCTGAGCCTTTGCTGTTGTAGGTATGTAGATACCTACATATAGATATAAAAGCCCCTCCTATTTCAATATCTAGATTGTGATGTACTCAGTGGCCTTGTAGTTATGTGTATGAGAAAGATGGCATGCAGGTAAGCGCATACTTCTGGGAGGTACTGGGTTACCCAGCTGGCAAGCTGGCTGGAGGGTGAGTGTGGACCAAGGCTTGATCTGTCTGGTTTATGATTGGGAAGGTGTCATTTTTAGTCATACCAGTTTTCAAAGAACCTATTTATTACACAAGCATGAGCAGAAAGACACTTCTAAATATAACTTCTCTTTTTTTCCATATAAAAATGTAGATCTTTTCCAGAGTGCGATGGTATGTTTGAACTGCTGAACGGATTTGGCTAACTGCCTAGCACATGGGATGTATAGGAGTGTTTTCAGTCACTAAACCACGAATATCAATCTGAATGAGGAAATACTGCGGGGTACACGAATGCCTAGGAACATCAGTTCTTTTGTTAACAACCCACAGAAGCACAGTTTACCCACAGCCATTAGAAGTGCTGGTTCTCCATAAAAAAAATGAGGAAAAGACATTTTTTCATCTATTTCTCAGAAACTGTGATGTGAAAATAATAGGTGTGGTGTTGGATTCTGTAAAGAAAAGGATCTTCAACTTATATTTGAAATAAGGCTCTTGTTAAACCAAAACCAAAACCACCTCAAATTTACAGCAAATTATATTTTTGTTATGAAATAAATGTAATAACAAATTTGAATACCCCACAGTTGAGTTTTTATGTTTTTTTCTTAAAATTGAATATTTTATATGTACTCCAAATTACACAAACCCACTATTGTGCATCAGATAATACTGATACTGAGAGTCAGCTGGCACACAGGTTAGCAGTAATCTTAATGTCCCTTTTTTACTGATTATTGGAGCCAAAGAATAATAGTGCAAAAATATAAGAAATAATCATGTAAAGAATGAGTTTTTTTGTTGAAATGGTCAAAAGGTACACAGAAGTGGCAATTACTTTGGATATAACTTCTTAAAAGTCTTTGAACTTTCTTTGTAATAATGAAATTTTTGCATATATTTAAAGCTGTAATATTGTACTATGGGATTGCGATAGTATAATTGACAGAAGTCTTTCATTTACACAATTCATCAGAAATCCTCTGCTAGTAAAGTGGGGTTTTTAAACTATTCTCTAGAAGTTTTCTCCTGCCAACTATTTTCTGGCATGCTGTGCTTGATATTGTGTGTGTTTTTCTTCAGCCAAAATATAAATGGCTCCTAGCATTCCTTCCCAGGCAGACTGGTGGAGGAAGCTGCCATTGGTTTGAATAGCTAAGACTGGATTTTTCCTTTGGTCTGGTTAAATCTCATCATCATTTACATAGCTACCCTTATGTACAGAAAGCTGTCATTAATCTTTATGGAAGCACTGTGGAGATAATTTCTTTAATGAATTTATGGACAGTGTCATGCAAATCTGTTCCTGTTACTACTGGTCTCAAAGGCAGAAGTGTCAGTAATTTCATCAGGAAAGGGAAACCATTCAGTGTTTGTTAGTCTGCACGGAACTGGATATTAGAGTTGGAATTTGGTCTCTTGCTCCTGAGGCCTGCAGAGGCTTGCTAAATTTGGGTGAAGTGGATGGATTAGATATTTCAGTTGGCAAAGGAAGATGGCAAGAGTCATTCAGGTTCAGTATGCCAACTTTTGATCTCTATTTCCCAAGCAGCTTTTTTATTTGCTGTTGTTTCCCTTGTCTTCAGCTTTAAGTAAATGTCAAATATTTTGAGTTCTCAGTGTTCATGCTGTTGTAGAGTTAGATGGGTGTGCCAAGAGCCTCTGATAGATGCCTGGTCTTGACCACACGCTTTTTTTCTTTGATCCAAAAAAGACTGAAGTTTCTTCTGACACCTCACCTTGACCTGCTCCTTCTGTTTGCACACTGTAAGCCCGCATCTCTTCTACCTCTGAGCTGAGATCAATTACAAGAAACTCAAAAAGCCCCAAGGCTTTTAAAAATAAAGCACCAACTCATTCCTAGTTAAGTGACTGCAGTGTTACTGGTTTGTCCCAGAAGAACAGTGCCATAACCTATCTGCCATGGTTTTTGACTCTCTTAGTTCTTAATGTTCTGGAACATCTTAAATTTATCAGTTTATAGGCATTTTTAAGGCCCCATCTGTTTTTAGTGGATCACTTCAGTGTGACTCCACTGTGGATTTACTACAAACCTCAGACCCAGCCTACTTTTCCTATTCGTCTTCCTCCAGCTTTGCCTTCTGAGGTGTGATTTCTGGGAATAGTAATGGAGGATATTTACAGAAAATAAAATCAGACTGAAGGAAGAGGAGGAGGAGACTAGGAAAGGAAGGAGGCATTTGGAATTTAGTCTAGTATTAGCCTGCATCTACCTTGTGCAGCTGGGAAAAAACATTCTTATTTGCCCAGTGAATAGATGTGCAATGCACTTGTCACCAATTAGGTGCACTAAAATGTACAAATATTTTTCTCTTGTATCATAATAGTGCTTTTTCAGATGCTAATGACTTCAGTTCATACCAGTTTCCTGAACTTGGCAAAGTGCAGCATATAAACTTTGCCCAGAGGGCCGTTTGCATGCTCTAGGGGAATAAATTCAGAGTTTAAAAGTTCAACTACATGTTGTTCAGGCAAACAAAACCATAATTTCAGACAGGAGTGTCTAGAACTTTATAACATGAAGGAGGTGGGTTCACAGTGTTGCTTCTTCCCGAGCAATTCTCATTCGGGTTAAGGCTGAGCATTCGTTAAAGACAAAAGATTTGAAAGGAGGAATGGGGGTAGGAAATGAGGGAGGGAATTCTGTTTATGTTCAATTTGCATAGGACGGAGGGTTTAACATGGTAAGGGGTTTGTGTTTGACATTCTAAACACTTTGGTGATGTTATACTGCTGGGAGGGGTAGTTTGTTCCTGTCCTGTCTGAAAGCCATGTGTGAACTTCTAAAGAGACTGTCCAGTGCAGTGATCGATTCAAGAATGTGTAGGAGTTTGCTGTTTAAATACAGTTTGGATGGATATCCCTTGAAACTTCTTATAAAGTTGAACCTTCCCACATTTGGGGTAGCAAGTTCTGGACCTGTTCTGCTTATTTATCTGAATCTTGTGTGGAAAAAAAAATGAGTCTTGAGAAAGCACTGTGGTCTTATTCTGGGCAACTAAAGCTTCTATGCTAATCAGATGAAGCACTTCTTTCCTATTGAATTGTATTGTGTTTCTGCCTTGTGTCTTCACACGAAGTGTATAGTCCCTGATACCTTTGGGCTCGTAGATTCAGACTTTTTCTGTGGACCACATGAATTATTCTTTTTTACCTACAGGTAGGTGGTATTGATAATGCTTTTGCTATTTATTCACAATTCTTGTTTTTTGAAGGTCTTGGTACCCCTGGTTCTACTACAGCAATTTCTGACGGAGTTAACCAGACGGGGCCAGGAACCACTGAGTGCACTTGTGAACTTTGGGGTGACGTATCTAGAAGACTATTCTGCAGACTATATCATTCAACAAGGAGGATGGGTAAGAAGGAAAAGTTTAATTTTCATACATTTTTCGAAGATCATTTCTAAGTGTGATACTAGTCTAAATGGGAGTGAAAGCTAAGGGGGGTTACTAGAAGTAAGCAGGTGAGAGATGGAATGCCCCAGAAAAAGAAAACAAAAGCAGGGGGTCAGGTCCATATAGGTGGAAAAGGATCTTGGGAGTCATCTATCTCACCTCTCTGCCCCAAGGCAGAACCGACTTTTACCCATTCCTTTCTGATGTTGACTTTAAAGACCTGTGTGATTAGACTCCATAGTTTCCCCAGGCAGTCTGTTCTAGTTCTTTGCATGTCTGGTTTGTTGTATTGACCTTGAAATTTAAGAGGTCCTCAGATGTCACGTAACAACTAGATTTCATACACTGTGTGTTAAGCTGCTAATTTGTTGCTATATGGTGAGCTTTTGTTTGTATGTTCTTTCCTGTTAATGTGCATACAGAATTGCATTTAGAAGCAAACACCCATAACAAGAGAGACTGCCTGAGAGACTCATCTTCTTAACATTATCTTTGTACTCTGGTGACTGCTGGAAATGGTGTATGGTGGTTTTTCCTCTTAAATTTCAGAGGGTTTTTAGCAGGTAAATAATTGGGGAGCACTTCATCCAGAAATGTCAGTTGGTGCAAATTTATTAATGTAAATCATGAAATAGCTAATGCATATTGGATTGTATAGCTATATAGGAACACAGATGGAATAAGCAATCAAGATTTCTTTGTGCTGAAGTTCCCTGTGAAATCTTCAGTGTTCCTGAGTCATGGTGTGCTGAGAAAGTTTCCTTTAAAAATGCATCAGAGGCAGCTCACAGCCGATGATCTGGGTCTTGAAGGCTGAGCTTTACATTACTGGGTTTGGGACAGATGCCAGATTTGAATGGAATTAATCTGGGATTAGTGAAATGGCTCTGGCAAGTTGATTTATTCTAAAAAGAAAAGCTATTAAGGAAACCTCAGCGATTAAAAAGTGCTAGTAGAAAAAATGTCATTCAGACAGCTTCTCATATTTCAGGACTTTACCTGAAGTTTTTTTTAGGAGTAGTTTGTTCCAGAATTTTTTCACATCTGCACCTTTCTGTCTCCTTTCCTTTCCTGGCAGTCGTGTATAATAGTTTTCAAAGCCTTGGGGAGGGATTGTTTGTCTTTAGTGGACAGACCAGAAACACTAACAGTGTGCAGCCAAATGACCTTAGGTCATTTGATAAGTGCGCTCTCATTTCAAAGTATTTTCATCACAGGGAAAGTCCTTACTTGCAGCTTGAAGACAGATGGATGTTAGTGCTATTTTGCTTTTCTGCTTTCTTTTTAACCTCAGAAAAGGCTGTGATCTGTTCTCTGGACCCTATTTGAGGCCTGCTGTAAACATCCTTAATACAGTGCAAAGCCTCTCAAAACAAGCAGCTTTCCAGCATGGCCTCCAAGGGAGGGGGGCGTGCTTTGTGTTTGTGTGACTGTGCATGTATGTACAGATCTGGGTAGTCAGTGTTCAGTAGGCTACAAGCTTGTCTGTATACATCCAGTCAGGCATAAAATCGGACTGACATAAGCAGCACAGCAAACGAGCCAGAGCTATTTTTGAAACAGCAAAGAGGTGAGGAAAGAAGAAAGGTGATGAAATTTTTTTCCAGCTGAATTAATGTAGCTGCACTAACCCTTTGTGAGTTGCTCTGGGGATGGGGTTGCAGACCTACTGGGCTTATGCAAAGGAAGGGAATATATGTTTTTATTGTTTTGTTTTGGTGTTGTTTTTCTTTTCCTGTAAGAAAAAATGTTCATTTTTAGCCAGTGGCATACTTCTGGGCTTGTTCTGAGTCTGCGGGATGGTGTTGTGGGGAGGGCAGTGCTGAGAGCTGGGCATGCGGTAAGCTTGGGGGAGTGTGTGTTTCAGAGAAGGGCCAGGGAAGAGCTGCCTGGCAGGCTGTCAGCCATCACCAAAGTGCTTTGCATTTTTTAAGATAAGCATCTGCCACAGGGGCTCTGTGTGCCCGATCAAGTTGTCAGTAATACTTTGCTAGAGCCATAAGGGCAATGTATAAACCTGGGAGTTCCTGGCGAGTTATGTTGCCGTGACAGTAAGAGGCTCGATCTTTGTGTTGTTCCAGAGCAGTGTGAAGTTAGGTCCTTCCTAGAGCTGCTAAGAGCTTACTTAAAACTGAGGAGATGCCAGAACAGCCTTGTCTGTGTTTTTAGGGGTTTTTTTGTATGTGAATAAGGAGCCAGAGGAGAGCTGTAGAGGAGTCAGCTTTTCAGGGGCAGACCTGAAAAAGGCTGTAGTATCTCTTCACTTGGCACCACATAATTCGGGATTTTGCTCAATTTTTGGATTGAAGTCAGCCTTTGCCAGGTGGGAAGTAACGAGTTAAAGGTAAGGGGTCAGCTGAGCCCTTCCGGTGCCTCACTATGGATCTGTGGAGTCAGAATTTTACAAGAGCTGTGTCATCCCATGGGGCCACTTGCTGCGTCATGCTGTGCAGCCACAATGCGGCTGGAAGAGCTCCTGAGGTTCTGCATGTGTGCAAGAATTCAAGTTGGTTTTGTGGGCTCAGGAGGCTTGCAGGTCCGGGAAAGCATCAGACTGAGTATGATGGACAGGAGTTAACTAGAAGCAACGTTGCTAATTCAAGGGACTAAAGGTTGATCAGTTGGATAGCTATACAGTAGATTTTAAGAAACCAGCATGGCTTCTGAGGAATGGGAAATTTGGGATACTAGAGGCTGAGCCTCTGAGATAGGTCGCTTTCTGATATTTTCATCCCAGTCCTGCAGAGATATGGTGATGGAATGATGTGTTGAACCAGTGAGCATTCCCCTTCTGTTCTCCCTTCAGGCACAAAAATTGTAATTCATCTAACTGCTCATGGTAGGGTGGGACTGGCATGTAATGGTTGGTTGGTTGCTGAGAGAATGGCTGACTTATTTTTATGTTCAAGTGCATACAATATTTCAATACTAAGATTCTGGCTGTTGTGTTTGCTGTTCCCCTTCCCTTTTGTTTTACTGCTTTAGGTGAAAGTCTTCAAAGTAGGACTGTGTGTAGTGCACTGCGTACCGTGTTCGGGTGCAGCTGACAACATAAATGTGAATGAAAAGATGAAACAACTACTCCATCTAGTTTACCATCTCTTAAATATGCAGGTAGAGGCAAGTTGAGTTTGGAGGACTGTAAGAAAACAAGGAAATTTTGCTTTCTTCTGGACACTAATTGCAGTGACAGGTTTGTCTGCAGCTCTTAGATTTGCCCTACTTGATTTAAAGTTTTAGTGCAATTTCTTTAGGAGTCCTTTCTTAGGAAAAAGCATGTTTGGCATTCCAGCTTCTCTAAATAGACACATGTGGAGGGACACATTTCTGCCTCCTGACTCTCTGTTTTGAACCAAAATGGTTATACTAAGATCTCGTTCCCTTATCATCTTGAAGCATCGCAAAACAACTGCCAGCCTAATTTAGCAAAAGCTTCATTCTTCCCTTTCCCAAAAGCAATGTTAGGGATCAACAAGCTGACACGCAGTGTACATCCTCTCCCCTCCCCTTTCCTCCTCTCCCCACCCCTTTCCTCCTCTCCCCTCCCTTCCCTCCTTTACCTCCCCTCCCTTTTTGCTCTGTCTGACTTCTCCAGGGCTGAATGCTGCTGCATCAGAAGCAATTCTTGGTCTCCTGGAAAAGTGCACAGTAAGGCCAGGCATTTGGTAAGGATTATTTTCATCTTTCTTTCCCACTCCTCATCCCAATAACTCCCAATTTCTTCTCAAGCTCTATGGATCCTGTTTTCCATGGTTAGATTTCATCTATGTTGAAATAGTCTGGGAATGTCTATAAGGAGGAAAAAGTAGATTACTTGGAAGCTAGCTGCTTTTTTTTTTCTTCTCAGATTCACATTCATGTTACGAGCCCATGTGCTTTCACTTGTTTGAAAGAGGTGAAATAAGTGCATGCAGTCAGTGTTTATCAATTCAATATTCAATTAATAACCTTTCTTCTCCCAGTAAGAGGCTGGTATTTGTATTTGTAACCCTTAGCTGAAATCATTCCAGGGTTCTTGTCTCATGATGTTCAGATTTGGATTTGAGTTTAACTAGTTACTTGCCCGTATTGAAGAGAGTAATTTCCTTGAAATATGTGTACTGTTGACAGTTTCATAGCCTTAGAAGAGCTGTTCTCTGTTTCTAGGGTTTTGTCTTGTTTTGGTTTTTTTTTCTGCCGGATTTGACCTTTTATTTGCTGCTGCTGATTGGATAAACTATGCACTAGAGTCTGTTAATAATCTGAAGGAGAAAAAGAGTAAAGAGACACTTGTCATCCTAGAGAAGCAGTTTCTGCTACTGGAGATAAAAATCTCCTGCAGCAGCAACCCAGGTGTCTGCCCGGAGAATGACAATGCAGAAACAGGGAGATGTGCTCCACTGGAGGAGAGAGAAGTTTATTAATATGGCAGAGATGTGAAAAAGGGCAGTCTAGCTAGAGAAGTGCTACAAAGGAGTTTTTTCCTTTCAGAATAATTATACATTACGTTTTTATCATGGAACACTGCAGTGAAATGTCCACTTCTATTTGTGTGTAACTTCTTTGGTACAAGAAGAGATTTTTTTATTTTTTAGGCACCATGGCTGAAGGACAAAGAACTTAAATGATCAAGGAGCAGTTAGATCTCCTTTCTTTATTCCCTTCCAATAACTTCAAGTCAGTCTGTCTGAAGAAGTGCTCTCCTAATATTTGAATTTACTTCAATTTAAACTAGCAAGACAGAAAAACCTTAAAGGGTGTTGCTTTTGTGCTGACTCTCTGCAGGTAATAGAGGTTATGCTGGAGGGCAGGGGAGGGCACAGGATCATTTCTGCAGGCTGTTCTAGCCAAAGCAATCCTTGAAAGGGATGAGAGCAGTGGCTGTGATATCAGTGTGCTTTGATTTGGTTCACATGACCTTTTTTCCCTTTATTTTTTTTTTTTCTTTTATAAAAAGTACAGTCCTATTTAAGGACTCTGCTTTGTTTTTCTTGGCTCCACCTATCTTGACAGTTCCACAAAGATGTATCCTACAGTAAATGCCTGAGGGATATTTGTTACTTACTTATATTTTAAAATTTATTGTTCGATATCTAGGTGTTGTCAGCTGCCCCTTTTATAATCCACTTTTCTGAAGGATTAGCAGGGTCACGCTGTCGGGTCTGACTTCTGTGAGTCTGAGAGAGGCACAGCACAGCAGGGCTGTGGACAGAAGCACAGAGGGGATGCAACTGCAGCCCAGTCGGGGCGGGTGGGAGTGAAGCTGCCCTGACCCCAGCAGCCATCTGCAGGCAAAGCCTTCGCAGCCCTTGGCCCAGCCAGCACTGTGCTGGCACGTGGCTGTTCCTCTGTCGTAGCTGGGAATCGTCTGACAAGTGCATTCCCGGCTCTGGGGAAATCTGTTATTGTGGGAAAGTTGCTTTTTTCCCCAGAGGGGACAGCTCTTGGGATCCCTGGACACAGGCCAATTCATTGCTCCTTGCCTTTTCTTTTTCAGACACTACATTTTAAGCACAAATGCATTTGATGGGTTCCTGGTACTCATATTGTTGCTGTGATGCTGTTAGTGCGAGGAAAGTAACAACTGAACCTCATTTCTCCCTGCAACGGGTTGTTACAAGATAGTCAGTGCTCTCGCCTGAGAAGCTTCTAAATGCTCTGGTGTCTTTTGGCTTTTTTGTCATAGTAAAGATGGGACATTTATGTTCTGCCAGCATTTCCTTCTGCACCTCAAGGTGCTCTTGGGGATTTTCTGTGGGCCTGTTTTACTTTCAGGCAGGGGGAAAAAAGTTCAGGGAACATAGGTATCTTTTCCTGCAAGGTGGCTTTCCTCTGACCTGTCCACAGAAATTTGTCCTGTGCTGGATGAAATCAAGGTCTGATGTGTGTGTCTGGCTTACTGAGCCATATAGTTGGGTTTTTTTGAGGGGGAGGGCTTTTTTGTATCTTCAGTGATGAGTTTTGTCTGAGTTGCCTGTCCACATCGTTCTTTGCAAGAACACAGTTAACTGTGACCTGCCTGTTTATACTTCTTTAAGAACTGAACCAGAGAGACCAGTCAAGCTTTTAAGAACACTTAAACCAAAACCAAACCCTAAAAGAGTACACACAGCTTCCAGAGAAGTTAGACACAGTTGTTTGAATGTGTCTGGTCTTCTGAGCTTACAGGACAGGGCTTTCAGAGCCCTCTCTATGGTGCAATAAATGCTTTGTAGGACAACTTAATGGGGATCTCTTTCTGTTCATTATCTGAGAATATCTCCATTATAGATGCAATGTGTACTACTACTATCTCTGTAGGAATAAATATTATTTTATCTTTGAGACATGGAGAATTTTGAGTATCTGTTTCTACCAGAAGCAGCTTTACAACAATCAGTCTGAAATTACTACTGTGGTAAATAAAGATGTTAATTTGTTAACTTTTTTTTTTCCTTATGTGTAGTTAAAGGTTTTTGCTGTTTAGCAAAAGTAACTACTATAGTTAGTAAGTCAGCTTGTTTGTGCACACTTAGTAACAGATCTAATAGAATACTATGAAAAATTGTATGGTCATCATGAGAGTCCTTTTCCTCCATGAGAAGACCTTTCAGTTATTTTTTTCCTTAATTTGTTACCAGTTACAGTTGTCTAGTGTAGCTCACCCTGTAGCAGAATAGCTATAACCTGTCCTGAGGGCTTATCTAGCACATTTGTTAGAAGTGCTTTCTGTCATCTGTAGAAGTCTTGTGGAAAATTTCTATGTCAAACAGCCTAGACCAAGGGCAATGTCTGGAGCTGCTTTTTTAGATCTGCAAATGCCACCTTAACAGAGTTAAGTTGATCTCCTCAAGACTGCCTCATGTGCTGTGGACCATCCTTCTCGTGTTCTAGCCAAGAAGGGACCTATCCAGTTCTCCTTCTCATCATAGCTTATGCCAGCTCTTCCCTCAAGTGGCACTGGTTGGGATCAGGAGTGGCAGGGTGCTGCCATGCCAGAGTTACTCTTTCTTCTCTAGACATATACAGTGTGTTTCTGTAGGTGTGCTGGATGAGGAAGAGCACTTCAAGTTTGCAAGTCTTCCATCCCAAATTTGAAAAAAGTCTGTTTTTTATGGTCTGGAGCAGTAAACTATCTGTTTACAATAAAGAAAGCAGATAAACACTTATATACATCCCTTACTTATAGCTAAATCTAAAGAGTAGAGCTTATGTAAGGATTCAGTTTATTAAAAACCCTTCCACATGTTCCATCCTGTCCTGAATTAATCTCTCCATGGGAGCTTTGCTTCTGGGTCACATCTGTAGATGAATCAAGAGAATTGTCCTAAATATCATTCAGTTTATATTGCAGCTGCCTTACAAGGAAAAAAAACCCTAACTTTAAAAAAGCCCTTTTAAAGAAAAAAAAAGTACAAACCTCAAATGTATCAGCACAAAATCCTAGCTTTATCCTCTTGACTTTCTGAATTAACCTGTAATTCAGCTCAAGAAATTTTAAGTATGTATTCTAAATAATGCCTATTACTGTCTGGCTTTTCAGTTGCAAAAACTTCATAAGCTTTTAAAGAAAAAGTAGGGAAACTACCTGTTGCCACTCAGTTTGCTTTCCCCCAGGTTTCCTGGCCTCAGGCAGTCTGTCTCTTCAGGCTTATTGAGGCACTGACACCGAAGTTAAATTGGCTATAAAGACAGAAAGGAATCAGCCAGCCTTTATAAGGCTCTGACATACAGGGAGCCAGCAACTGACAATAACTCTTTTGTGGTCAGCTCACTGTGTGTGGGACAAGGAACAATTGATTGCTTGATGCTGAAGGCAGCATGGGTGTGTGGTGTTGGTACAGGTATTAATGAAGTATTGAAATGTTGAGGATTGCCCATGTTCCCTGTATTACTATCCCTTCATTTCCTTGCCCTCTCCAAAGCAGTTTATCCTGCACATTACCTTCACTGTATGCCCAGATCTTCTTACCTGTATTTTGTGAGAAGCCTATTTTCAGTCACAGTGCTCCAGCAAAGCACATGACCTTTAAAAAATGCCTCGGTATGTGGGAATATCTAGAATAACTGATGCCTGATCCTTGTACATCAGTGTTGCCTCCCCATCTGCCTGCTAAACTGCTGAGGATCTAGCATTACATCATTCTGAGATAAGATATTTTGCTGGACCTGTGCAGCTACCAGTCCACATAGTATTAGTTGTGGTACTTTTATCTATGTAACTTCTTCATTTTTATCATGGTCAAATAATCTGTGGGTTCCCTGTAAAGAACAACATTGATTTTTCATAATAAAAGGAAAGGGAAGAGTTAAGAGCAGTAGATCAAGAATAGAGCAGCAGCAGCAGAGGCTGGAGGAATACATACTGAGGAGTATCAGGATGGCTTAGATTTTACTGCAGTCCTTCTACCCAGTTGTCCCCACTGAGTACAGGTGGCTCCCTCCTCCACACCATGGGCTGCTGAGTCACTGCTCAGAGGCTCTTGGCTTTCGCCACTCTACAGTATGTAACTTCAGGGGAATTTAGGCTGTCTCAGCGCGGCCTGAGCTGGGGCTTCTTTTAGTTTATTGCCAAAAAGAAGTTTGCTATAATCACCAGAGCTCGCAAGCCCCTAGAAGCACAGTGTGGTTTTGGAGTATGTTTTTCACATGCTTTCATGTGGAACCAGGCACAGCATCATGGCTGCCCTTCCAGCGGTACATTAAGAGAAGAGGTGCCATTAGTTGTGTGTGTCCCTGTCTTTTTGCTAGTGCCAGATCACAGTTGTGGTCTGGTTTGGTGTCATATGCTGTGGGTGGCAAATAAATTCATTCTGATTTGTGGGAGGGTAGAGCTGGGCAGAGAGGAGGGTAGTTCAGAGGTTCCTGAGAGTGCAGGTTTTACCCCTAGTTTAATTGCTGCTGTTCTGAGTCTCTATCACCTGCGGAAATAAAATAATTGCTATGATCATAGGTGTCTGTTAGTAGCTTATATTGGAGAGAGTATTTCCTACTTAATCGATCTCCAAGGAAAATCCTGATGATCAAAGGAACAAATGTGCCATCTCAGAGTACCTGGGCAGCTGCCTGCCTCTCCATCCTCAGCACAGGGCGGTGGACCCTCACCACAGGGACCAACTCCCTGCTGGGCTGCTCTCCAGTGTCCAGGGAACAGGACAGGTTGCTGCTGTGTGTGGAGTCCTGCCCTCACATGCTGCCCAGCAGCCTCGGCCCACACTGCTCAGAATCTGCTCTTGGCTCCTTTTCTCCCATTGCCCTACTTTGCCAGGCTGGCCACCTCCTCTTAGGTTCATAGAGCTTTATTTTGTTTTAATGGCCTGAGCTGCATTTCAAAAAAAATACGGTTTGAGTGAAATGTGACTTTCAAGAGGGTACTGGAGTCTTGAATTGTCAGCCACTGCTTGCAGAGCAGAACTTGCTTTGGGTTTGTTGGGGTGTGTGTGGTGTCTGAACGTTTTTACAAATGTAATGCTTTATTAATTTTTATTTCATTCTGAATCAGTGCTTTGTGATGATGGCTAAGTGGTTAGTGAACAGCTTGATTGCTTTTAACCCTTCCCCTGAGGAGCTCTTTAGAGCATCACTTTTTCAAAAACTCTGAAGATGATACCGAGCTGGATGTTGTTTCCCACATCCAAGCAATTTAAAAGCACTTAGGAAGAAAAGTTCCTTTTGAAGTGTTCTGTGAGATTCCTTTATTTGTGCACAAGTATCTTCCAAAGCTCCATGGGCTGAGAAGATGGATTTAGATCCCAACCCTGCCAAAATACATTATGAAATCTCAACGTTCCTAGTGCTGTCCTCTACTACAGCCTCCAGCACTGTACACAAGCCTCCAGGAATGGGACCATCAAGTTCTACAAAATGGCCAGGTGTTTTGGGGAAGCAGGTAGAGAAACTTCACTCCCATACTCAACTCAGGCTCCACTGTCGCATTTTTACAAAGTTACTGACACAGGAATAGTTTCCACTGTGAAAGATTAGTGTTACTGCCTGTAAGTTGTGCAGATCTCTCAAGTACCAGCTTAGTGCTTTCACCAGGGCTCCACTCCTGCTTCATTTGCTCCCACTGCAGCTACTGCCAGTGACCAGCCGTGTTTGTGCTGTCTCTCCTGTGCCTGCCAACTTGCGTTTTGGATTCATTTTTGTCTGGAGGTCCTTCCCCTTGCTAGGGAAGTGAGGAATTGCAGTGTGCCAGGTGGCTGTGTGTGGAGAATCTGTGTCTGTGGAGAGTCTGAGCAGCTTGTGCTTCCCTGAGAGAGAAGAGCGCATTGCTGCTGGCCCAGAGCTGGGAGCTCTGCAAGTGTGCCTGCTCCAGGTTAGAAACAATTCACTTGTAGGCCCTGAATGCCTTGTGTATTAGGAACTAAGTGGTAATGTGCAGTTACCAAAGCTGAGATGCATTTTCCTTCTGCTCTCCAAGCAGGGGACTGGTATTGATTCGACTCTTTTGGCATCAGTGTGAGCAGGTGCAGCCGCTGGGTCTGCTCCACCTACAGTCATACTCAATGCTGATCGGGATTAAAAACAGCTCAGCAAAATAAAGGATGTGTTTGTTTTAAACTTGGCGCAGTTCCTGACACAGACCACCACGTAAATCCATAAAAAGTTTTGGAACAACTGAGAAGGTGTCTTGGAACGGGCAGCCACTGATAGGAGACTGGAGCAGAACCAAACCACAAATTCCAGTGCTTCAAGTGCAGGAGAAAGAGAACAAATGGGGTTTTAATGTTTTCTCTTCGTGTTATGATGGGACTGAACAGGAAAGCTTGATAATTGAATGAGGAATTTTCAGGCAAAGGCCTCCCAGCACTGCAGGACTTGTTAAAATGTGCAGATTGTTTTTGTTTTTGCAGGGGTGTAATTGAATCCTTGTTCATGGTTTCAGAGACTTATTATATGGCATAGCAAACTTTGCCCTTGTGCTCTGCCTCTGTCTCTTTTTTTCACATTCTTAGTATCTCACCCATCTTAGATTCCTCTTCTTCACTTAATTATTTTTCCTCTTGTAGTTTTCCCCTTGAAGCAAATCTCTTGTGTGTTACATACTCAGCAGTCTGTGCATCAGGAGATGCAACAGTGCTGTTTTTTCTGTAAGGAGGGAATCGGTCAGTATTTTATACTTGCAGTTTCTCTAACTGGAGCCCACTGTCAAATTTTTAGGCTATCTATAGACTTTTCCTAGCTAAATAAAAACAAACCAACCCTGTCAGCATCTTTGGATGTCTGTGCTCAGTGGTTTGTTTTAACTTCTGTGGCCAAAGTTATGATGCCAGTCTTGGAAAGTGAATTCTTTTAAGAATAGCTAAATTTGCTTGTTAGTAAGTGACCAGAATTATTGTACGCTACAGATTGTTGGCACGAAGTAGAAATACAGATTTCAGAGAGCACTGAAATGGAATAAAGTTAATGTAAGACAAACTGTTAAATGAAAATGGACTGGACAAGCAATGCAGAGCACTTGCACGGAATGAAAAGGAGAGCGGTATTCAGCCGGGCTCGTGCCTCTTCTATTTGCTTTCTTTCTCTTTGTTCTGTTCAGTTTGGTTTCAGACTTTGGTGTCTCATTCTCTGGTTAGTAGTGACCACATGGGATATTTTGGCGATGTATTTGGCGTTGCAGTAACATCAGGGAAAAGAGGAGCTCCCAGAAGAGCTCTTATAAGTGGTTCAATTCTCTGGAAATGCCAGCTGGACCATTTGTAATCTCTTCTAAAATGTAGGTCAGACAGCTGCTGCTCTTTCAGAGGCCATCTCATCTTTCTTCCAGCCCCACTAAGTTTCCAGGTGTCCTGTTCCTTCCCGTACAGGGGAGGTAGTGCTGGAGCCAGTGCTCATGTGTTGTGTTCTCATTTTCATTTGTAGGGGACGGTCTTTACGTTGGAATCTGAAGAGGAGGAGTATCCCGGGCTCATTGCAGAGGACAGTAATGACATCTACATCCTGACCAGTGACAACTCGGGACAGGTGAGCCCCCCCGAGTCTCCCACAGTGACCACATCGTGGCAGTCGGAGAGCCTGCCCGTCTCCCTGTCAGCGAGTCAGAGCTGGCACACAGAGAGCCTGCCAGTCTCCTTGGGACCGGAGTCCTGGCAGCAAGTGGCCATGGATCCTGAAGAAGTCAAAAGCCTGGACAGCAACGGAGGGGCTGAAGAAAGGAGTGAGAACAACTCTTCCAACTCAGATATTGTTCATGTGGAGAAGGAAGAGATACCGGAGGGGATCGAGGAAGCGGTGGTGTCAGCTGTCGCTGCAGAGACCGTGCAGGCAGCGTTCCCAGAACCCCCTGCTTCTTTACAGGAAGCAAAACCTCAAGCTGAGATCCCTGCTGTTGAAAAAGCACATCTCTCTGCACTTCTGCGTACGAAACAGGAGGAAAAGGGAAAAGTGGCCGAAGAGCTCATTGAAACTGAAATCCCCATATTAAGTAAACCTGTCCCAAAGTTAGCCCCGTCAGAAGAAAAGGCTGCACCAGAACCTGAGAAAATAGTGCTTCCAGGGGAAAAAAAAGTGGGGAAAGAGGGTCATTTGGAAGAAATAGAAGAGAAATCTTCCGCTGCAGAGGAGAAGCCTATCTTATTGCCAGAAGGGAAATCTATATTGCTGTATGGCGGGGCTGCTGCGGTAGCTATATTAGCTGTAGCAGTCGGAGTAGCGCTGGCACTTCGAAAAAAGTAGCGGAGCTCTCTTGAGGAGGAGGAGGAGGGGGGAGAGAGAAGAGAGCACGATCCAGTTTTTGTAGTTGTGTTACCTAAAGGTTGAGCTGCCTGCTGTTTTATTGGACATTTGAGTAACTTCAGGGTGATGGGGTGAGGTTGTTCAATAAGCCTCCAGCTATGGACAATCATGTTTTTAGTAGAACTGGGGCGGGGACTGGTTTTTCGTGATTAAAGTACAGGGGTATTTTTAAAAAAAAAAAAAAAAAATCTGCAAATTTAAGAACTTAAGTGCAGGTGCTGAAGAAAGGGGTGCTCGTACTCTAGGAACTGGAACAGAGAATCCCATGGGGAAGGGGAGAACCAGCTGCTGCCGACCCCTGGAGTTTCTGGCTTCTCAGACTGACCGCTATCGCAGCTGTGCTGTCTCGTCACTTCCCATTGTGCCCCTAAGTCCTCCCTAACAAACATTAGCCAACCTGAGTCGTGTAGCGAGAGGCCGGTCTCCCTTTTGTCTCGGCTTCCTCTCAGGTACAGCACTGCTCCTCCTAACCTTGCAGGTTCCTCCTAAGCCCTAATGGGAGAGTGCTTATTCTTACCTCTTTGCTCACACCAGTTTTGGCCCCTAACATTTACTGGAGCCCCATCCTGTAAAGATGCTGCCTCTCTATAGCTGTATTATCTCTGAGTATCCTGGTGTTCCTGGGGGAGAGGTGCAGGACCGTGCTTCGGCGGCGCGGGGGGGTGGGGGGGACACACTGCTATTTGCTGGTTTGAGAATCCATTTGCTCCGCTCCTGCCCGGCCCACTTTACTGCCACCACTGAGTTACCAGAGGTGCAAAATTCACGCTGGACACGGTGCTGTTCTGGTCAGTGCTCCGATCCTGGGGTATATTCAGCAAAGATACAGCAAAACTACATGGAAGTGACGGCAGTGCCCCCTGTGCAATTCAAAGGTTAAACGCTATGCTGTCCTGTATCACGCTGCAGTCTGTATCGTCTTTCCCAGGTTAGGCACAGAGTATATTTAGTCCTAACTTGGTCTTGGCTGTGACGGAATCCGAGATACCTAAAGCAATGGATTCTAGTAACAGAGCAAAACGGCATTAAACATCTCCTCTGTCTGCCTGCTCCTGACCTGACCCGGAGTGGTGTTCAGTGCGATTTCTTTTGCGACTCTGAATCTGTAACTCACTGAACTTACAGGTTCACAAATTATGAGAAAGTTACTCTGGCAAAAAGCAAATCCCTCTTCCTGCAGTCACAACACTTCAAACATGTGCAGAGAGAAGCCTTTTTTTCAAGTATCACCGCTGGCATTGGTTACGTCGGATCCAGCTGCAAGCGTTTCTCTCTCAGCCACGTGTGTCCGTATCTGTCCTTGTCCCTACGGCTGCTCTGCAGGCAAGTCTTGGAGCTGCCCAGGCACAGCCACTGACCTGCCCCTGAGGGTTCCTGCTGGTGCTGTGGCTTAGACCAGGTGGAGGTAGGTGAAAGGAAACTTGGGATGGTGTAAACATCGAAACGTGAGCTTACGGGAAGCTTACTCTTCATAAAGCACAAAGACAAGGTACTTTATTTCTAAATAATCTTAGCTAGAGTATGTCTCCTGCTTCTTAAGTGATTGGAGGATGAAGAGATTTTAGCACATTCTCTATTTTAGGATATTCTTGTTATATTTTCCTATCCCACCAGTATCCTAGGATGCTACAAAGTCAGAACCTGGCAGATTCTGAGGATTTTTTTTTGTTTGTTTTTTATATAATTTAAGCTTTTATGAGAGTGGATTTTCTAGAAAACTTCTTGGATTTTGAACTGTGTTTCTGAAGTTGACTATTAAGAGGAAGGATTGTTGTGAATGTATTGCTGCTGCGGACTGAACTCAAGAGCTCTGGCATTCTGGACTTTACTGTTGATGACCGATTGCTCTTTTTCCACGTAGAGAAGGTAGCAGGTTGGCCTTAACAGAAAAAAGCCCTCTACTGTGTTGCAAAATGGAGTATTTTTTGCCATTTCCTGGTGCCCTGCTGGTACACTCATTGCTGTATTGCATGCCCAGGATGTGTCACTGGGACCTCCTCACACCATGGACTGTCTGGTATCTGCCTTCCCTCTAGCACAGGTCCCTCTCCTGGCCCTCATGCGAGCTTCCCTTGTGTGAAGAGGTGTCTTTATGTTCCTCTTGTGACCGACATGCACAAATGTTTACAGTTCTGCTTCATTTCACTTGTTGCAACAGCATTTATCAACAAGTCTGTGAGGGTACCTGGTTGTTCCTATGTGGCTAGGGCTGCTCTACTGCCCAGTAAGTCGGGGTAGGTCTGCCCCTCTCCTGCTTTGCTGATGGCTTCAGCCATGTTCTCTGTGCGAGAAGGGCTCAGCCCCTCCTATGTCCTCTCCTTGCTGAAGGTGATGATGCACCTATATTTGGGACATTTCCATCTGTAGGCACTTAGTGGGCTACACAGAAGTACCCACATGCACTCTGAAGTAGAGATGGATTTTGTGGGCATTCTGGATAACTTACGTACAAACTGGAAGGGGGCAGGGGGGGACAGGACATGAGACTGGTGTTACTTTAGCTCATCTCTGTGGTTATTTCCATAGTAGTGCAGGAGGTGGGTACAGGACGGACAAGAAGACTTAAATCCAGCTAGGGAGGGAAGAAGGCCATAACTTGGCACAAGGAGCCCAGTGGGGCCTTAAGTAAAAGGTGTCTTCTTCCACACACAGCAGTGAGGAGGTGGCAGCAGTAGTAAACAAAATGAATGACTTTGTTTTGTTAAGTGTTTTCACAATGGGGTGAAGGCCTCATGTGTCTGGTGTGTTTGCTACATGTAATGGAGCATCAGCTGTACTGTTTGTTTTGGTTGCTTGGTCCTTTCTTATGTTACGAGACTTACAGATTTGACAAGTCAGCAAGACTTTGTGCCCTCTTCTCCTCCACCCCACTGACCACGTATTTAGAAAATTTATGGTATGTATCCCTTTCCTCTGGGAAGACTGCATTAGCTAAAAAGGTCAGTTATGGAATTGAATTCAGTGAATTTGTAGTCCTGTGGTCAGAGCTGGCACATGCCCTATGGAAGTCACCAAAGGGCAGGTAAGCTCAGGTGGCAGCGTTCGTACAGACTGGAGTGCCAGGCTACCCTACTACAGGTGTGACTCAGAAAACAGAAGGGTTGGTTCCCCCCTCTGTCTTCAAGTATATTAAAGTAATCCTAAACTGCAGGGTCTAATTACCCCAAACCCTGTGATGCAACCTCTCTTGATGTCTTGCAGATGGCAGAGGAAAGGCAGTAGCTATATACTTACAAAAGGGCATATAGAATTACTCTCACTTGTGTTGCTTATCCCCTTCCCAAAAGTGCCTCAATATATGTCCTCGAGTGGCCTGTACCTTAACAAAATACCTACCTTGGACTCATGCTTTCTTCACTTTATCCTTGTCTCCAGCACACCCTAAAGCTGAGATGCTAGAACAGCAGCTGACTGGATCTACAAAAGCATGTTCAGTAATACCTGAGGAGCTGCAATGGGTAGGATGCTAAATGAGCTTTGAAGGCTTTCAAGATAAGGTGTAACTTAAATTTGTTGTGCTTTAATCTATGCTTACTTGGGTGTTGTGGCTGGAAGCTGGACATGGGCTTTCTTCAGCAAGCACTCCTGGAACAACCAGCTGGGAGCAAAAACTGAAACTCAAAACCCCACTGTCGCATAAAGGCCCAAACCACAGACCCCGAGCCACATCCCTGCCTGTCACAGCTGTGTGCTATATGAGACCCTGGAAGGATCCGGCCTCCCGAGCCCCTTAAACTTCAGAAGATGCAGGCTGTGGGGCTGTAGTTGGCACAGTAGTGCCAAGCGGCTTGCAAGAGAAGTGTTGTAAGGGCACACAGAGCAAAGCAGCTTGAAAAACTTACACTTTCAGTTCTCATCAGGTGAGGTGCACATTGAGAAGGGGTTCTCAAGGGTGATAATTTGCCTGCTGAAAAATACCCTACATCTAAATACTTGGTCTGGCCCAATGAAACAAGCTACAGCCAATAAAGTGATGCTGCTGCTGCAGCCTTCTGTCCATTCAGATGGGAATCATCAAGCAGCTGCCTGCTCCAGGTACTCGCCAGTCTGCCCTGAAGCTCTTAGTGATGCAATGGAGACATGTTCTCCATTTAGTAGTGCACTTGGATTTGGCCACCCGTTTACCATCTGGAGGCAAAGTGCCTGGTGCTGCAGTGTTTGCAGTTGGTTGTTTCTTCCCTAACCTGCCTTCTGGAGAGCAAATTCCTAGTATAAAGCCATCCTTGCTGCTGGTGAGGCCTTGATTTTTCTCAGCCTGGCTGGGGGCTGTGCTCAGGGTAGCTGCAGCTCAAGGGCTGGGTGAAAGCTGTAGTGCTGCACAGGGCAGGTCCTGTTGCCAGAATCCTGTTTCCTTCCTTTTCAGGAGGCTCTGTTCACAGCTAAGCTAACAGTTTGGACTGTATTTTTAACTAGTCAATGCTTTCTAACAGTTACAAATGAAAAATTCCATTAGTACTCAAGTGAGGTTCTGAAGTTTGGGGGTTTTTGTGTTATGGGTTGTAGGTGTTTTATTTGGGTGGTGTTTTGTTTTGGTTTTTTTTGTGGTTTTGTTCTTTCCCTTCTTTTCTTTTTAATGATTGTAGTAGACAATCTGAGGTCATAAACCTTCCCTACATTTACTTTCAGCTGCAGTGGTATGGCCGTACTAGCAAAGCCCTAGTAAGACTGCACTTGCTCTTTTAGGGGTGGGAATAAAATATTAAAAAAATAGCTGTGCTTCTGGTAGCACAGGCTCTCCTTCACTGAACCAGAGTGAGCTCCTGCAGCAGCATTGGGGAGTGTAATTACTGTATGTTTTTGCTGTGAAACGGGGGGGCTGCAAGGGGTGAACACAGCCCAGCTGCTATGCCAGGGTCAGGCACAGGTCTTCAGTAGAACAGCTCACTCCAGGCATGAAACATACTGAAGGTCACCTCATCTGTACGCATCTACTCCACCACAGGTGGACACACACAATAGGAGCAGTGGCCAGGAGGTTATGCAATAACAGAGAGTGTGTTTCTCCCTGAAACATGGAGAGGTAAGGCACATCCTCTCCTGTACCTAGTGAAGGCAGAAGCTGTGCATAACCAAGTTGGCTTAGTGTGCTGAGTTTCAGGACTAGGAAGGTTACAAGAACAGTATCAGTTTGACTCCATGTGTGTATCTGTGCTTCAAACAGCAAGCTCTGCATTGCCAGTGATAATAAAAGCTGGGAGGCCTGGGGGAATAAGATTTAAGCCACCACAACTTCTCTTGGGTAGAACAAAGCTCTGTGGCCCAGAGGGAGCAGGACTACCTCTGGGCAATAGAGCACAGTTTGTGTCTGCTGAAGTGAATGCTCTGGACTCGTGTACTGGGCTGAGGAATGAGAACACCAGTCTGGAAGGCAGCAGCTGTAGTGTTACCAATACATCTGGGGGAACCCCAACGCATGAGATCCACTTCCTTAAGTAACTTTATCACATTTTTTTTCCCCTTCTTAGAGCTTACCCTCTCTGTCTCTGAGGTAGGCTGACTTGCTTCCTCTGAGCTAGAGGTCTATGGCTATGCTGTAGAAGTGGGGAAGCTAGAGTTGGCTTCCAGTGGAAGCTGCTTTTCATCTCCAGGCAGTATCTGCAGGGGAGGGAAGGAACACTAGTTATTTGGACAGAACAAGCCGCAGAGGGTGCATCTTACTGCTATACCTTTAGGGAGATCTGTCCTCATTTTTAGCTAAATTCTTATTCAAGTGTAATGCTAAAACCCCCTCATACCAAAAGAATGCAACTTCTTTTGTCAAGTATCGAAGACCAATGGGATGGATGCTGAGGCATGCATGTTAGGGATGTATCTTCTAGTAGGCTTCTACAGGTATTTCAGATTCTTTTCTCATGGGGGAAGAGACCCCAACTGGTCCTCACATCATGAATTATCTAGGAAACTGGTCATATCATTACTTTTAATATAGAGGTGCAGCCCTCTCAGGGGTGGAAAACTGTCTAAAGCTTCTTGTGCCATTTGGTTAATAAAAGTGTTTCCACCTTTAAAAGAAAGTTCTTTCCAGCTGCATTGTTCTGTGTTCAGTTGAAGTGAAGGGGTGTGTACATTTTTGCCTCTGCTACTGGGACACTGCTGTAAAGACCCTGCCCCCAGGTTGCACTTTAATAAATGGTACCATTTTCAGAAACAAGGTGTAGACTACTTCTGTGCTCCCCCCCCTCCATGTTCTTCATGGAGGAATGCTCCAAGTACTTGCACAAAAACCTCCACTGACATCCCCAAAAATAGTCACCCTGGAAATTAAAATTCTGAGTAACTACATCGCCATTTTTATTTAAAAAAAAAACAAAGACCAACATGAAATATTTACATCATTTCAAAACTTCTGAGGCAGCTGGAACACAAGTGAAGCCTTTGCCACCTTGTGTGTGATTACAGGTATGTATCAAGCATCCTGAGTCCAAGTTTGTTGACCCTGAGATGAAACTGCAGTACACATAAGAGATGCCAGGTATTCCTTCTGAGCCAAGGCTGATACCGTCTTTCTCTTTATAACGAGATACCCTAAAGCCAAACCTTTTCTCAAGCATATCCAGGTTGTGTGCCATGAAAGAATTTGCCCTGTATCTACCCTGTTCTCTTTAGTTTCTTTTTCAGTGTTATTTTTCAAGCAAGTACAGGTTTATGGCAGGTCATACTGAAGCATCTGTACTTCACACTTCCCTGGCCAAACACCCCTAATTCCTTTAGGGCTGTACTCTCTTGCTGCCAGCTCTCCTCTAAGATAAACCTGATTTTTAATTTATTTCCCCATTTGGTGATATGTGCTGATCAACCACCCATTCTACAGCCAAAAGCCTTCCTGGGAAGGATGGCTCAGCTGCAGCACCAGGAACAGGGCTGGGAAGAGAAAAGCTAAAGCAAAGTGTTACAGCTGATTAGAAAAAATACTGAGAGAGCAGGCTCTGTACCCAAAGTATTTCCTCTGGATGTACAAGCCAGGGTCTGCACAGTCTGCTACCAAAAAAAAAAAAAGGAAAAAATATTGTGAAATGAGAGGGCAAGCACTACTACTTCCAGCTACTGCCAGAGCTGGCATGCAGCTCACGCTACCATCATTGCACTGCTAGTCAATAGAAGCCTATCTACAGAACCCTCCCTTCCCTTTCACAGCTGTATCTCAGAAGTTAAGAACAGAAAATATGATTTGCATACATCAAGAAAAGTAAAACAAATCTTCAGGAAGCCCCATTCTCCAGATGGACGGCTGGCGAGCTCACTCATGCAGCTGGAGGGAGAGAGAAAGAGAACCAGCATTAACAGCAGCAGAGCCACCCCTGGGGCAAACCCTGTGCCTGCCCCACCCACCTGAGGAACCTGGAAGCTCTCAAGGAGGGTGAGAAGCAGCAGCTACATTGACATGTCCCCAGCACCACAAACTGTGCCTCTGCTTTGCCACCTGCCATGCTGCCATCAGCCCCCCAGCTGTGCTAGGGGCAAGAAGGGAGCTGGCACCACAAGTCCCAGGGAAACAGCATGGAACAGCCCCTGGTTCCCAGTTCTGTTCCCCTCCTTATGCCACTGTGCTGGGCAGGTTGAGATCCATCCACACAGCAATAAGGCAGCATGGGGCCCAGTCTCTTACACCAGTGACCTGTTTCTGTGATAACTTGGTGCCCTTGAGCTAAGCTGAGTGAAGGGGAGGTGCCAAGTGACACTTCACAGTGACACTATGCCTTGCTGCCTGGCAGAGAACAGGGGTGCTGTGTGAGGCAGCTGCCTGGCTCATGACACAGGGTGAGCTGGGCCCCTCTGCAGGTTGCTGCCAGCATGGTCTGTGGCAAAGCTACAGTGCAGGGGTGTCCCACAGAGCCCCACAACAGGGTCACCACTTCCACAGGGTGACAGGATCACAGCCCTGACTGCTCAAATCTTATTCTTGAGTCTGTGTGCGTGTCTGTGTCCTCTCCCCCGACAGGTTTGTTACTGAGGCTGGGGCCAAATGCCCTGGCCTCTACCCTGGCTTGACTGCTAGCTCTGTAGTTTCCCCACCTATGCTGCAGCTCCAGAGAACAAGAATGGAGCTGCCATTTCCCATCGGACCATTTTCTCACCATTCCTCTGCTGGTGCTGTTTCTCAGGGCATTTCCTTTCCCCTTCCAGTTCTGTCAAGCGCTGGGGAGCCCAGGAAAACAAGAGCAGGGACTTCTGGCCCAAGACATTTAGAAAATAGAGCCATCTGTGCTCTGGTCAGGCTTTCCTTTTCCAAGGGCACGATAAACCCAAGTCTTACCAGAGCAACTCCCTGAAGAGACTGCAGGGAGATGAGGAGCGATCACATCTCTTTCTGCCCTACAGAATAAATGCTCACTGCTCACTAGCTGCTGTGAGACTGGGGCAAGCCAAAGCTGTGACATGTTCCTCTCCAGCCTTCCTCCTTCAGCACACCAGCTTTCAAAGATCTACAGGTCCTGACATTCCCATGTGGCCAAGTGTCCAGAGCACTTCAGGGAAGCCAGCAGGCCACAGGCAGCTCAGAGCTAGGCCATCTCTCCAGGAATAACCTGGGCCCCTTAAGAGGATGGCTGTGACTCACACCAAGCTGACAGCACTCACCAGTCTGACAATGTAGTTGTGGAACTGATGGCTGATGTAGTTCAGAGAGGTGCTGAAGACACGCTGCAGAAGGGAGGGCATTTTATTCACAATTTTTTTAGTTAAGACCATTGTTAGCACCAGCATGGCCTTCTCCTGTTCCATGTCTGAGGGGATGGCTCGTGCAAGCCCTTCCACTGCCTCTGACATGCGCCGGGTTATCTCCTGTATGGAAGGAAGGGAGAGAGATCTCAGTGCAACAGCTGTGGGAGAAGAGAGGTCTCAGCACTCAGCCTGCTGGCACTGAGCTGGTAACTGACGGGTCTGTTCTAACACCCTACAGGATGCTGCTCCCCTTATTCCCATGCACAGCAGCCTGCCTCTTACACACACTGTGTCAATAAGGATGCTTATCTCTTGAGTCCAGCTGCTCATTCAAGACAAAAAGAAAGGGAGACCACATGTACCACTGGAAAAATCTAGACAGCACCTTATGCATTCAAGGTGCAGCAGCACCCCCTCTTCTTTCCCAGGGTTTGCACCTAGCCTGCCAAATCCTGGAATTGCAGAGGAATACTGGGGCTCCCAGGAAAGGGCAACCCGCCCTAAACGCAGTGAAAAATCAGGGGTACAAACTTAGGTAGGGAAATGCAAGAAGGTAAACAGTTTCATAGAAAAGTATTCGTGTAAGGAGGAGCTAGAGAAGGTGTCCAAGCATGGAACAAATTCCACCTTGTTCCCAAGATCAGTTTCCCCAAGAGGGACAACATGCACACACATACACACACTAAGCTTTGCTACTTTGGAAAAGCAAGGCCCACCTGGTCTCAGCCTTATCAAAGACTGAAAGGTCAGGCAATAAATTTAAAGGCTTGAAGCTTAACCAAGTAGAGAACAAGACAACAGGAGTGGGGAATGGTAGCACTTTGCTGGAATCAGTCTTTGCAGGTGATAAACCCTAGAAAAAACAACCCACCGCACTACAAAACACCAAAACCAATTGTTATTCAAGTCATTAAATTCTGCCTTTATCAACAAGCAGGTGGAGATCCAAAGACAGCATTAGCTCGCAGAGCACAGCAAACTATCACAAGCAGAAAAAGCCAAACAAACCAGGAGCCACAGTTATCTTGAAGATGCCAAAACAGCTCTCTGGAAGCAAGCTAACATTTCCTTTGCAGAGCAGTGAGGCATGTTAGATGCCAGGCCAGGGACTATATCACATCTACTGGTGGGATAGCAATTGCATCAAAGAGGTAGAGATGCCATCTAGAAAGACCTTATCAGGAGATGACCCATCCAGGTCAAAAGACAGTGCTACTCCCAATGTTGGCAGCCTATAAGCTAAATAATTACGGCATTAGAAAAGGGTCTCACTACATACCATCTCTTCAGTGTTCAGTAACAAGCATAAATAAAGCTTCTGGCACAACACTGCTCAACTTCTACCCACATGATGAACAGCAGACATAACAGGACTCAGAACCAAAGATCCTAAGGACAGATACTAAGCCTTAACTAGACAGCTGATTTGGGCCAACACTGGGCCAACAAATTTAGGACAAAATGCCTCTGAAAGTCAGTCCTCCACAACTACCTCAGTTTCACTATCTGCAGAAAGGAGATGAGCCCGAGGAACCCAATTTGCAGGGCAGCAGCTGCCACAGCAGCAGCATCACATCTGATATATCTTCAAAAGGTGTTTGGGCTGAACGTTAAGATGGCAATAATTAGATTGGCAAAATAACAAAGATACAGAAGTTGCAAGCTTGTGGCTTTAAAGTCCAAGTGGAAAGGATGTACAATATTTAAAAGGAGACCTGCTAGTCAGGCTGCTTTTCACTCACCTCTCCAGACAGATTCTCATTCAGAAAGTGCTGCACTAGATCATTTACTACTCTTGCTTTGATTTCTTTATCAAACTGGTCTCCAATCTCAGCAAGCTGAGCAGCAATGATCCGGATAACTTCTTCGTTTACCTCATGGTCAAACACTGCCAACACATTAGTTCACAGGTTTAGTCAGGCCAGGTTTGGTACAGGTGAGCTGACCCATGGCATCTTGCCCATCTCCATCAAAAACCTCCCTCCCACCCCCAATCATAGTGCATTCATGACAGCTATACATACTACAACTCCCTTCTGTACATTTAACTTATTTACCAGAGACTGTGTGCAAACAGGTTTTTTATCTGTAGTTTAGGTAAAGTACAGCCTCCTCGTACCCAAAAGACACTACAGGAGAGGTCAGAACATCTCCAACTGAAATTTGTGCAGGATAGCTAAAGCCAACACCCTGCCTAGAGAGGGGAAGAGAAGGCCTGTGCATGACTTTTTCCAAGTGGCTACTGTCAGGACCTGTCTCTAAGTACCACCTAAAAATCCAGCATCTCATAGAATGCTTTGGGTTGCAAGAGGCCTTTACAGGTCATTGCATCCAGGCCCCCTGCAATAAGCAAGGACATCTTTCAGGATCAGGTTGAACAGGGCTCTGAGCAACCTAATCTACTTAGTATCTCCAGGGATGAGGATTCTACCACCTCTCTGAGCAACCTGTGCCAGTGTCTCACCACCCTCATTGTAAAAAGTTTCTTATATCTACACTCCTTTTGAGGAACAGCCTCCACCATGCTGGTAGAGCAGAAATAGATTAGCCCAAGTACAGATACTGCCTGAGGAGCCACATGAAGCCTAATGTAACTGCTTAATATCATGCTCCTTGAGGACAGCTATCATTAATACCAGCTTTGTGGCCCTTGTCTGAGCTGCTGCAGGGTGATGGGTGCTCTAGAAATCCTTGGCGAGATAAAGTGCAAAGCACTGGCTGTCTCATCCTAAGTGTTAAACTCTCAACCATCACCAACAGCCACACTGAAGTTTCTCAATGAAGAAAGCCCTACTCATCTGAAACAGACCAGCAGGATGGGAAAAGGGGAAAGAAAAACACCAGCTTCAGAGAGATACGTAAGGATGGAGAAAAGACCACTCACCTGGCTCACCATTCTGCAAGTGGCCACTCCGATTACCATCGGTCTGAAGTTCCACCTCATCATACTCATAATCTTCATCCATAGAATACAGAGGTCCCTGGTTTTGCAGGAAATGCAGCTGCTCTCTGAACTTACAGTCAGAGGATACCTCCAGGAAGGTGTACAGCAATACATGCTCCATCTGGACAGATCCATTGATCTTAAACATGAGAAAAAAAAAAAAATCACTGTTAAGCCCATGCCTAGGAAAAGTCCCATTCAGAAGGGACACATATGCGGTTTTCCAGTCCTCACATTTCTCTGGCTTCCTTCAAGCATCCTGAATAGCATTAACCAGGGAGTCCACTAGAGTTCAGCAAACGCATACTAACATCTGGCTATGTACCTACACAACTGTCTGATGGTGAATGACAGCTCTGTTATTACAAAGTAGTAGTGGAAGAGTCAGCTCATCTCCTCACATGTCCAGCTGTGGCAATGACAAACTGATTGGAGCTCCCCTTTTCAAACAGACACGTACTTAGCACAAACCACTCACTGCCCCCCCATTCAGACATCTGTGTTTGGATGTATTTGGGAACTGGGCATTCTACCTCCCATGCAAAATGAAGCCAGCAGCTCCCCCCTTAAGTGTAATCAGAGCATAGCAGTAACAAGGTGGGAAACACAGATAACAGCATAAGCCTGCAAAAGGCCCAAGGTTCACATTTCTTCTCCCTCTTCAATAGGACCTGAACTAGCTCCATAATAAACCTGTTTGTCTCCCTGTAGAGATCCATCTCATGGTCACTACTCTTTTGAGCAGCTGTTTGGGAGATCATTGGTGCCTGGTATCATCTACAGTGGCACATTCACCCCCAGAAAAGTCACATGCTGCTTCTACAGTCACACACCCAGCCACCTTAAAGCAAGGGGGCACAGAGTGCCCTAATTAACTATGTTGAGCAGATATGCAAGGCAGGCAGACTGATGTGAACAAGAGGTCCCACTGGAACATGGGGCCTCACAAACAACTAAGGCGTTTATAGAAAACCAGGAGATAGTCCAAAAAATTTAGTTAATCAGCTAAGAGAGCAGTCAAAATGAGAAAGAAAATCCTTACTCTGGTATGCAGACAGCCTACCAGATAAGAAAATGCTTAGGCTTAACCGTAACCAGGGAGAAGAATCAAGGCTAAAGCAGAATAGTTTGTCTTGCCAACCATATCGGGTTGGATAATCAATAGGCAACAAGATAAACTTGATAATTTAGAGGGAGTTTTAGGTACCTTTTGGGGAGTGGAATCTTGCAACATCACCTATACCTACATAACCGTATCAGTATCATCACAGAAGACCCGCATTGCCTAGGCAACAGTAGCAAAACTGGGAAAAAGAGAAAATAATTAAAGACAGGTTGCTTACTTGAGAATAGACTGAGCAGAGAAAAGGAAGAACAGTGACAAATGGAGAATCCAGAAACGGAAACAAATGGACGATAAGGTACATGATCACTCAAAGATCAAGAGAAGGCACATCTTCCATGACCTGAGTGTGGATGTTCACAGACAGTAGTGAAGCTCACCCTGTGACCCAAGGTCACTGGGGCACCAGTGGCAGGGCAGAGCAGCCATGGTTATGATTGTAGCCTGACAGCAGGTGGGGTGGGGAGGATGATAGGCATTTCAACAGCAGTTCGATGTTGTTAGTGAGATCTAAGTGTGATAAACAGCTACTGCGTAATTATGTTTATTATTGCACAAAACAAACTGATCACAGTGGAGTGTCTATTAGTTTATTAGCTTGTTTATTATTTATATATTTATTAGTAGTTTGTAGCTCTATCAATAAACACTGTAGTCTCCTAAATAACTACATCTCCAGGCTGCAGTTTAAAGGGGAAGTGTCACACTGTGAGGTAGCAAGGAAGCAGCTTGCAAACTAAGTGGTTCCATCTACTCGTCTGTATTCAGAGAAGTGCCAGGACACCTTCAGGAGCTCTGGGAATGAGGAGGACAAAAGCCAATGTTTTCCAGGACTTATACCCTTTGATATATCTCAGAACAAGTGCATAAGAGAACCACTGACTTCCAGTCACAATTGAATCTAACCTGTTCCATGATGGATTCAAAGACAAAGCACCTCTTGTCACTCTCTGCTTCAGACCAGAAGTCCTTGCCCTGCAAAAGAGAAAGAAGGAAAAGGCTGAAAGGAAGAAAAAAAATCCCGTAAACCCACATCTTGCAGTAGTGCTGATGGGTGTGGCACTGCATTTCTGGAGAGGGTTGCCCATCACACACTGGAAGTCCTAAAAAACAAAGCTTACAAAACCACAACTGTCCCAGCAAGAAGGGCCCTATTCAGGTGAATGAGAGGCATGAAATTCCTTGTGTCACAGACACATGGAAGACAGTGGAGCAACAAAAGCTACAGATAGGGCTTTAAAGCCATGAGGTGGTGCTGGGGAAGGGAGGGACAACCCTTCATAGTACCAGAGGCTGGAATGGAAAGCAGCACTACTACCGAGAAGTTCCGAGTACTTTCTGAGTGAGCTCCTTGGGTCCGAGTGCACAGCAGCGTACTCTGAAGTGAAACACCCAGCTGACATTGCTACACATTTGCAGCACTTCAAGTGCATCTCCCCCCACCCATCATGCAGGTACACACATGTATACTCAAGCTTATTGCAATACTTTCACAACACACATCTAAGGATGAGGAAGGTTGGACAAAGTGCCATCAAAGGCTTCTAGTTACATGAGCACAACTCCACTAAGCCTTCAAGGAGGCCTACTATCAAGAAGGGAGAAACTGGGACCTGGGTCACAAGCTGCTCTGCCCCCATGGTGCATGGTCAGGGCTGTCTTGTGGCGGGGCAGCACCCAAGGGGAGAGGCATGTAAGGAGAGCAGAGAGCATGGTGCTCTTAAAGGGAGTCAGCAAAGCTCACTCCTCATCCAGCCAGGCACAGCTGATGAGTGGGTCAGATCATCAGCCCAGAGTCCTATCTGGTACAGGAAGTCTAGAGCAAGAAAGGTGTAAGAGTAGCACATCAAGCGCCAACACCACAAGACTACCTAGCAAATGCCAAGGCAGAGAGCACAGGAATATTGACTGTGAACCTTGCATTTTATGCCTTAGATGTAACAGTCCCACAACTGCACACAGAAGTCTCTGCTACAAGTTGGATTCAACTCTTGAGGAGCAGGACCCGGCTGAAAGTAGGCACTACCTTTCTAACAGGCCTCCTTCAGCCAGGGCAGTAACCTGGCCGCTACACATGTACCTTCTAACCAAAAATGGTGTGAAAGCACCAAAGAACCCAAACAGATGGCCTGCTGACCATCAAAAGACCTGACACAGCGATGAATGGTCCTATTTCATAGTAATAAGACTTCAAAACTGAGTTATAAATAAGGTTGGTTTTTTTTAACACAGTGCACTGGGAGAAGTGAGTGAGGAAGTGAAAGCAGAAATTACTTCAAACTCTGAAAGAAGCCACAGTAATAATTTCAAGAGACCATGAATTTCCCACCTATTAAAAGTGTCTTACAAGTTCCCAAGATCAAAACATGATCTCAAATATACTGAAAACACACAATAGCCCACAGCATAACTATGAGATTCCCCCCACCAATTTATTTGTTACATCAGACTAATAGCTTCCTAAAGCACAGGCTTAGCCTTGGCTGCTTTGCATTCTTCCTTTGTTCTATTCAAATCCCTACTGCAGCTACTCACCTCTTTAGGTTAGAGGGTGCTGGCTGGGGAGAGTGCAGTCCTTTCTGACCTCTTTGCAACCCGACAGGGCTCTGAAACAGCCAAGAGTGACCCTTCTCCTGGCTTTGACTTTTCTGGAAGAAAGACAGGTGTTAATTTAGGTTGGAAAACTTGACACCAAGTCCCTGAGATTAAGAGGAAAGCACGGAATTAGCATGAAGTCTGCACAAAGCCAAGGTCCTGTCACAAACTCCTCAGGAGTTGTCCACATCAGCAACATTTCTGTAGGCTAGACAAAGCCTCAACTTGCACATATTTTGTTTTTATGTACAACAGTTATTTTTGATTCAAAGTAATTCAGCCCAAACCCAAGCTGTTCATGACACAACCAGAAGCAGTAAATATTCTCTGACACTAACTCCTGAGGAGCTAAACACCACTTCCTGAACTGTCATGGCTTAAAACTACAGGAAGCCCCAAGTACCACTGAGTCTCTGCTGCACACATACCATTTGCGTTAAAGCCCACATTCATCACAGCAACCTTCTTGGGCTCTGCCAAGATTGCCACCCCCACCCAGCTCTAGTCCATGCTAAACACTTCATGTGTGACCACAGCACTACTGTACAGCTGCTTAGATTAACCCATACTGGCTAACTGGGCTGGTAACAGCCAGCTGACTTCATAACACAAGTACAGCCTGAACAAATCTCCCCATCTTTCATGATGGAAGAAGTTGCACCATCCTCTGTTCACAGAACACATGTGGAGGGGTAGATGTTCTCCTGCAGCTCTGGCAGCAGCATGATGCAACAGAAACCACTACAGCTGTGTATCACACGTGACCAGGTGTGCTGGTGAAACTAGCCGAGTTAGCACCAAAGAGACTTCTCATGCAAAAGCTTCACAGTGAAACCTCTTCCACGCAAACTGTGCTAGGATGACCTATTTTTTCCTCATTGATTAGAATTCCAGTAAATTGCTGCAAGGCAGGTTGAGTACAGTCAGGTGCTGAGAAACTAAATAAAACATCATCCAGCAGAGGGACCAGTGTAACCTTTCTTACAGCAAGAAGATTGAATAGGAATAGAAATACAAGTCAAGACACTCCTTTGGGGTATTTGCCACCTGCCACACCTTTCCAAGGAAAGCTCAGAATGTGGCTTTAAAACCTATATTCCTTCTATTTTATTTTTTTTTGCCGCATTATTTCACATTACCAGGAAACCCACTTGGTTCAATCCAAACACTCACAAAAGAGGCAACCAAAAAGAAATGCACTACTGTCTTTCCCCACTCCCTGCTTTAAAAGAAGGGGCACAGACCACTGCAGTCTAGGAAGGGAGAGGCACAGTTCCAAAGCTGGGGGGGAGGGGGGGGAGGGCCTCAAACAAAAAGATCCAGATCTATTCTGGGCATGCCCATACAGCTAGGCCCAGAAAGGCAGGCCATAGCTTGGCACAAGGTTTTGCAAGTGCATTATCCACACCAGCGTATTACAGTGACTAGAAGCCATACTTGAGCTTGTCTGCTTGTGCACACTCCTCACATCAGATCCTGGACATGTGCAGGAAAGGTGTCTGGCTGTAGCTCTGTAGGCCCAGATACTGCCTTTTGAAAACACTTAGGCTTTTCAAAGAGACCCAGTAGCTTATACGCTGGATATGGCAGAAAAGTCCTCCCTGGGTGTAGGGTGACCTGCACAGGTCAAACACCTGGACAAGGGCCTCAATGCAGACAAAAGGGCTGAGAAGTACCCTTGCCAGGGTACCTGCTGCACCCAGAGGTGTGAAGGGGTGTGCAGTGGGAAAAGAACTCCAGTTCATGGAGCTTCTTCCCTTTCCTTCAGGGGATCATCTCAGCTCATGTAAAGTTAGACACTCCTCAGGGAAACTACACAGAAAGAGACACATTAAAAAAATAATAGTCAGCCATCATTTTTGCAAATTGCATGTTTGTCCACTTCTGTAAATGAGCAGAGATAAGACAAAAACAATGAAAAGACCCACCACACTCTGAAATACTTAAAGGTAAAAAAATTAAGATAAGGAGACTTGAAGATAATTTCATGAACTAAGTTCCCTGAACCAAAGAATCACCACCTACGCAGTGGAAGCCCGTGAGGAGTTCCAGCCCTCAGCTAATAAAGTTCAGCTTGGGTGGTCAAAAACACATCTGAGAAGATGAAAAAGGGTTTCTTTCACACCACAAAGCAGCAAGCTGTATAGGACTACTGAAAGTCTTGGAATTAATTGTATGAAGTATGATTTTTAAAAATTGAAATACCACTTATTTTTCATACATTATGCCTTCTCACACACTCAATTCACTCAGACAAGCAACCTTTGTGGACTAACAGCTGCCTCTGAGAAACCACTAGATGCCTTGAACTGTTCAACAGGTAAGACTGCAAATGTGGTTTTTTTTGATCAGTTCTTTCCATCTTCCTTAGCAAAAGAGAAATAATAATGGAGAGAGTATTTTGGGCATAAGTTTAGGACACTTACATCAGCTCTAAAGAGTCAGTGTGGACAGGGCATGTCTACTCCCATTCAACATTACATGGGGATACAGGAATACAGAGAGGCATGTTAAATAAACATGGTCACAGTCAGAGAAGCACACACACCAGACACTTGTCAGCACAGACCTCATCCCACCCCCACTCATGACAGTTTTCACAAGAGAATTCTGTGGATACTTCCCCCAAAACAAGTCTCCAAGGCTTCCCCTGAGGCAACCATAACTTGCAATACAGCTGAGTACATCCTGAGGGATGGTACAAACTGCTCTCCTCCAGCAACACAGGCCCTTCAGTTCTAGTGTTCCATCTTCCGTTTCTCCCTTTCATACCAAAATCTTGTTAATCTTTAAATCTCACAAGGAACTCACAAGCTGTTCCCAGCTGCAGCCACTAATGAGGGGTGGCAAAACTACAGCCAACAGCAGGCAAAGACAGAATCCCCTCTCTGACTCCAGGCTTTAATGAGACAGCACTGCAAGTCTTCAGGACAGAAGAGAAACAAGGTGGGAGCTCCATGACAAGCTGCACTCCATGGCTCTCCTCCACCCACATCACTGAACTACCTCTTGCAGTTCCAGCAAGGTAAGCAAAGGCAAAAGCCTCCTCTGCTGTGTAACACTTCTCTCAGAGCCCTTGCTTGGGGTGCCATGCCATCTTGGGGAAGGAGGGACCACTGGTCATGGTTGTGCTGGAGAGACCAGACTCAGTACTCCCTGCCACTGTCACATACTACATGTTTCAACAGCAAACACTGCAAGCACACACTTGATCTTTCTAGGTAGGGAGCTACACCTGGAAAGAGTACAGCTGAAAAAGCATACAATGTTTCACCTGCTCTATCACCAGTGTGGGGTTCTGCTGTACCTCCAGGCTCTGCAGCATGCTCGCAGCAGCTCTCCACATGGCAGCAAGAATCAAGACAGCAGCCTATGGTTACCTCTTCGGGGCAACTCTCAAGGCTGCCATAAATAGTAGGCCCCAGCAGACCTACAGCAACAGTGCTAAACCACCCTACAAATCTGCTTTCATCCCTTCACATTTTTGTTAAATCTGGAAGACAACTCAGAAAAGAATCCACCCCACAAATAATGCCTCTGCTTATCATCGCTTCTCAGATTGTTCACCTCTACTCACAGCTCCAGCCTGGGAGTTACTATTCTTAGCTGTATCAGACACTGTCTGGTTATGAAAACACACTCTTTCCAGCAGCAAAGCCATATGCCTGTAACACCAACTCCTTTAACAACTTGTCTGGATTCCAAGACACGTCCCATACAAACACCTGGGCAGACACGCCATCCATCAATGGACTTGTCATGTGAGTTGACAAGATATTTATGTCTCATGCTTGAGTTAGGAGTGAATTCAAAGCAGAAAATGCAATAAAGCATCAATCCTTGAGAAAGAAAAATCCTTTCCAACCTGTATACTGCTTCCTCTGCCTAGCAACTGAAAGATAAGAACTTCATTTTTGGCAGTCAGGATGACATCATTATTGGAAGAAATTAAATGGTGCCTATTCGTCCCTTCCAGGGCCTGGTGGTTGTTGCCCGTCTTGCAGGCAAGCATTTCACTGCTGAGCTGTAGAGGTAGGGAAACTGAGGTGCCTGTTAGGACTTGATATGTGGATTTTACATGTCAAGACATAACCACTCAATTTCACTGGCTTCCTGAAAACTTGCCACAGGCACAACTGCTTTACATAACCAGCCATTACTGGAAAGTGAGAAAGAAAAACAGCACCGTAGACTTACAAAGTTCTTATTCTTGAATATTCTAAGCTCTGCCACACTGCTGTCTGTAGCACTTCAAGTCACAACAGCATAAGCAAATCCCACTTCACACCACCCAAAGTCCCCAAAGGAATCCCTATCATTCCACCACACAGTTTCTAGTCCATAAATCCAACGGGACCTAAACAGATCAGCTACCAGCAGGTACCAGGGCTTTTCCTCATATTTCTCTAGCTATGGAAGAAGCCCAACTACTCACAAGGCAGCTGCCCACGCACTTGAGACTTTCCAAGAAAAGAAAACCAAGAAAAGAGATAGGATCCTATTTATTAACCTCACTGCTGTCAGCAGATCAACAAGCTATCTTAGCCACAGAAATGTCACCACTGCCATTCAGTCTGCAAAAATACACCAGCCTCTAACAGTGTTTAGGAGGCCACAGGATTTTGCCTCCTCTTGAGACCCACTATCCTAAAGCAGAATGTGATTCTATGCTTCAGAAAGAAGAGCAGGGTTGTGGGGTAATAGAGACATTGCACTGTTATCCAGGTGAAGCCCCTTTGTGTATCTATGGATGGGCACACACATGCTACAGTGGAACCCAAGTGACTGTTTGGTACCATCCGATTAATACTAATGATAGGAGCTTGGAGTTTCTCAGGACTTTCCCCACTATAGGAAACACAGCTTCGAACTACAGGTGTTTTCCTCCGAGAGAGGATACAACCTCAACAGCTTAATAATTTCTGTAGTCACAAAACTGACAAGCCATGGACAGAATACTTTGAGATGCCAGCAGGTCTGCAGTCCAGTCCCCATCCTCCAGTCACCTGCAATTTATTTTCTAGGCTCTTAGAAAAGACACCCTGCCTGTCAGGAGCCATGAGACAGCTTAAATCCACCCCTCCCTGCTACTCTCAAGCAGGACTGCTGATAGCTTCAAGCTTTTCTTTCTCTTTGTCCAGCTTCAGACTGCAGCCTCCTTTAAGATGTGAATAACATCACTACCAATCACTCCAGCAAGGAGAAAAATAAAAAAGAATGAAGCTGTCTCTTAACACCTTTGATGCAAAAATAACATTGAAACATGCTGAATACTTCCTTCTCTCAGGAGCTTCAGCATATATTTAACTTCCAGTATTCAGTGTCACCAAAACTCTAAATGGAGCACAAAGACCCAACACCAATGGATGCTTGTCTAACCACCTCTTTTGGTGTATCATCACCTTTGCTTCTTTATGCTGCCTTGTTACAGAGTGAACATCTCAGCCTGGACCAGGTTGTTTGATAGGATTTTCCTTTTTGAAAGAAAAACTTAGAGATAATTCTAAAAAGGTTTCTGTTGGACTTTGTTAGAGATTTATTTTGGCTCCCAAAGGTCCATTGCTTGTTTCACATTATTCTTCACGACAATGTGAATTGCAGCAATCTTCTAGTTATCAGGACAGTACTTTGACTTCTTAGGAGAAACACACAACTTCCTCATGAACCTTTATTTGCATTTGGCTCAAAATGCTCTGTTGCCCAGGCCCTAAACCCCACTTCAATGAATAAAAAGGAACCCTGCCAAATTATTCATTTTCTTTAAAAAAAAAAAATGTAGGCGAGAACATTTTATTACTGTGGTTTCTGTACCAAATCAATGATGGAGGCAGCAAGACAACACTATTCAGTGTTCTTCAGAAGCCAGCCTAGAAATACAGCCAGGCTGAAACTTAGTCAGCAGAAAGCCTGCAGCTCAAGCCTCCCCAAAGCTTGGAGATGGGATTTGGATTCAGCTAACTTAACCCAACTGGAATTTGCACAATTTCATATTTTGAGCATGGGCACACCTAAGAGGAAGGGGCAAGATTTCAATCTGTCATACTACAAGTGGATTTTTTTGCTTCCGAGACTGAGATAGTTCTTCCCTTCTGGTGCTGAACGAAGTAACTCCAGTCAAGTAATCCCACTCTGAGTTTCACCTCCTCATAAATGTTAAGAAAATACTTCTGCCTTTCCTAAGGGCCTGTCAGAAGGAAGCAAAGCAAACCTCAGTGAAAAGGCACTATCACTCACAAGTCTGTTAGTCCTTTAAAGGGCTAGCTTCACATTCTCAAGTCCAACTACATCAGCCCAGCAGCTGCAGCAGCACCCTGCAATAACATCACAGAGCATATTTGGTTCTTTTTACTGTTTGCCTCTTAGAAATGATTGGAAAACAGGGAAGGCAGTAATCACACTTCCAGTCTTTTGACATTACAAAGGAAGGACAAACAGACTGAGAGCATGGATCTCCTCAGTAACATCAGTAAGCAGTGGGCACTGGAACAAACTCTAGCCATCATTGGTGGTGTGCAAGTGACAGTGTTAACACTGTCAGAAAAATGCAAGACTTGCTTCCAACTTTAGGTGCCCTCCTGGGGCACCAGCACTGGACATATGCACTCTGGTATGCTTTTACAGCTGAGCAACATCAAAGTGCTCATCCCCTGAAGCAGAAAGCAGTCTCTCATCACTTGGGAATAGTGCCTCTGACAGGGGCAGGTGCCACTCAGACAGGCTCTGACAAGAACACCCAACCAAGAGACTTCAGAAAGGGGGAATGGCTAGAACAACTGCCTTGCCACCTAGAGGACAAGAACACTCTCTGTATTTGTTGTAACACACATACTACTGTTAACATGTGCCAGCATGAGCACATATCATCTATCAGTCAAATAATCAGGATTGCCACTTCATATTGCAACTTAGATGCACATCACAGCTGATACCAACAGTAAAGAGGAACGCAAATCCATCTTTGCTTTGCCTGACTGGCAAGTTAGGTAAGCAAAACAGGAAGTTGATCAAAAATATTAAAGTTAAAAATAAAAAAAATCCCAAAGATATGGCTGTATGGACACAGGGGGGCAGTAAGAGCATGCACTCTGCCTTTGGCCATGACTAGACAAGAAGTCTTCTTCCAGACTTTTAAGTACCATGAATATCTGTGCTGCTTTCTGAAAAAACACAGAACATATAAAGCTTAAATACAGGATCTGCAAGGAACAATGCATTGCAAGAGAACCTGATCAAAGCTCCCTGCTTAGTTAAAACAAGTATGCTGATGCAACAGCCACGATGGCCTTCACACAGCTTCTAAGTAACAGCTCAGTGCACCAGACAATTTGCTTTCAAGACAATTTTTCCAGGTGGTACTCCCCACAATGACTTAAGTGGAGCCTGTTCACCTTATCAGACTCTGAACATTCATTATAAAGTCTTTATAAAAGAAGGGGTACAGAGAAATCGTCACAGCTGCACAGTCACATGCTCTGAAAACATATAAAACCCTGTCTCTATATTTGACAGCTTCTCCAAAGCACGAAAATGAATTTTAAATGAGCTTCCTTCTTCCTACACATCAACAGTATTATAGCTATAGGCATCTCCCATGTTCCTTACTTGTATGAAACCATGTACCAGGACAGACAAAAAGACAATCCCCAGAAGGGAAGACTGACTCTGGTCCTTTGATCCCACTAAATGCACCGGCCCTTAGGAGAATTCACTCCCACCACACTGCACTGCAACCTCCTCCTGCCATCACAAGAAACTGATGCAGCCAGTAGAAAAAAAAAAATCATCATTGTGATGGAATCTCTTAAAATAGGAGCCCAGGCATCCTCAAGAATGTCAGAGGAAGTTTTAGATCAAATGAGGCAGACAACAATTATGGCAACTCAAAACAGTATTCACAGCCCATATCAAAGCCTTTCGACAGCAACACCTCATAAAACATCATCTCTCAAACACTTTATGCAAAGATACACAGCCAAGAAAAATATTCTCTTTCAAAGAAAGAGAGCAGGAGCCTGCTCCAAGCTCTCTTGCTGTAGGTCTGAAAGCATGGTGAAAGTGTGTCAGTTTTAGTAGGAAAACACGATTATGCATGAAAAAACTGCAAGCCATTTAACTTTCAGTTTTGGCTTAGGAGGAAACACAGATTAATGTAGAATCCCAGGAAACGAATGTAAAACCAAAATACAGAAGTTAGCTGATCTAAGTGGATTTGTTTTGTATGGCTGTTAATCTAAGGATGTAGCAACAATTTCACCAAACCACCAGGAGTTATGCTGAACAAGGAACATATTTTCTTTTAAAGACAACGGAAGAAAAAGCCCAATACATTAGAGAGACCCGGGCATTGCTCATTCACCCAAAACTGCAGCAAGAGCATACTAGGAACTGACCAAAGGTCGCAGCATTTTATCAGGAAATACAGCAGTTTTGCAGACGCTTTAACAAAACTTTAACACCCATATGTGCAGTGATTGCACAGAGTCCAATTTCCCTGCTCACACCTTCAATAAGGCTGAATAAGAGATCTTAAAGTGGTGACAACACTCTAAGCCATAGGGCTACTGAAGGATTCTTAGAGCAGCTGTTAATAAGAATGGTACAACACGGACATCACACCTCTGACAATGGTATCATCCAGCTACAAGGAGATGTGCCATGCACACAACTGGCAGCTACCGAGTCCTGTTCACCTCCCAGTATAGATGAAGTAACAGCAAGATGACAGGACAGTTCACTACAGACATCTGCTACAAATCAAAGCAAACACAGAAGCTTAACAGATTGCTTTCAAAGCTAAAAAGTGAGATTAGACACTCTACATGACTCATAACGTTTCTTTTTACTCCTCCTTGCCCTATCTTCTGGTCAGGCTGGGGGGAGGGGAAAGACTTTTAAAATCTCTCAGGAAAGGATCAACAAACTCCTCCAATCCCAAGATAAAAGCAGGCACTTTTGGCAAACCAAGGGTTCAACTCCCTAACCAGAAATATTTACATGTACTTGGCTTTGCACAGCACACTGGAAGATTTCAGACACAAAAACTCTAATCTGCCATAGACAAAAAGCCACAGCATGCCAAGAAAAACAAAAACAGAGGAAGAAAATTGCAAAGAAATACCAGATTTCCTGGTAAACTCTCTTTCACTGGTTGAGAAACTGTTGCTAACTGGTGGAAACAAGATCTGTTCATCTGCACTCTATAGAGAAAGTCACAGACCAGGCTGATACCCCTACCTGCTACTGGGAATTACTTTATCAAGGAGCCAACACCTCGTAGCTGCTCCTTCAGTGACACCGGCCATCCTTGCACCAAGCATATAAACCTGGTCATAGTTATTATGCCCCTGCTCTGCCATTCAACTGGACATGAGGGAAGCAATAACTTCTAAGAACCAGGCCCCTTGAGGGAAGTCTCCAAAGGTGGCAGCTGCTAGATTTATGTGCCTGCTTCCAGATTAAATATTTTCATTCTATTACAGAAAAAAAAAAATCAGTTTGATCTGCCAGCTCCTCAGACTCCTGCCATGCTGTTACACAAGAAAAACAATATACAGAAACAGCACGGCCTAAGTGATCCTAGGTGAGAGTGCCAAATGAATACACACACACCAGCCTTCCCTAATCAAGTATCACAGCTTACAGTTTGGGGAGCTAATGGAAATGAAAAGCCACACTGAATACCTTTCCAAGGTCCTCACACATTATCCAGAGGTGTAGTGTCCTGGTGCCAGGTACAGCTACACCCAATTGCTAAGAGCAGAGACTCCAGGTTTGCAGAAGCAGTGCTGGTGGAGAGTAGCACACAGTTCTGCTGATGGTGCATAGTGAGAAACCGAGCTGAACTCACCATCTCAGCTGTAGCAGCACCAGCTGGCCTGATCTGGTTGTAGGAAATGGGAGGGCAGGAACCCAACAAAACCACCTAACAAGAAATCAGTCTTACATTTTTCTTCCACAATTGGAAGAAAGCTAGCAAACAAGAAGGACCAGACAAATAGAAAGGGAGATTTTCACACCAACATTTCTTAGTACAGTCCTGAAGACTTAAAATCAGGTGTTACACTCTGCACATGGGAGTGTTTTTGCCTCAGATGGTCTCAAAACCCTGCCTGTCAGTTACTTTTAAAGTCAGACATACCTAGAAGAAGACAGGAAAATGGGAAGAGGTAGGTTGCAGAAATGCAAGCAAATAATGAAGCATGAGAATGCTTCTTTTTGTACAACACATTCCACCAGTGTTTGTGTGTAACACCAGGGGCACAGATGAGATCATGAGTAGTAGGTGTTGCAAAATTTTACCCCAAAGAAGGCTCTGAACAGCATTAAACTTATACAAAAAAGCTGCTAAGGAGAGAAAAAATGCACACTCCCCCCCTTCTTTTTAATTAATACCTTTTAGATGTTATATTTCCACAGGCAGGTGGAAACAGTTTCAGTCTGATTAGTGACAAGTTACAGCATCACACTAACCCATCTTCCCACAAGTGGACTTCTGCAAAAAGTCCTTTACCAAAAAGAAACCAAAACCTTTAAAATAATTTTCTGTCTGGGAACAACCTTGCTCCTTCCTGCAGAAAGGATTTTAAACATTTTGAAGAGATAAAGTATCCTACAAGAAGATTTTGGACCAGATATCTCCAGAAACATCAAGGAGAGCTACCAACTTCTCCTGCAATAAGCATGGACTTTCCAGAATAAGACTTTAGCAATTTAAAAACTCCAAAGCCCTGTATTTTATTTTATTTAGTTAAAGCTACAAAACATTGTGCTTTAAAAGAAGGCAAGAAAAGCCACCGGTTTCAGAGCCACTGTCATTCCAAGGTACAGAGACCATCACCTGACCACATGCATTAGGGAAGCAGCTTTCTGTGGAATGGGACACGCTCACTCACACCCAGTTTCCTGCCTCAGCCTTCCTGACGACAGTTACCCCGAAATGAACAGTCATTGGGTCACGGGAACGTAGGCACCACTCACGGGAAACAAAGAGGCAGCCGAGACACACACCACCTGAGCAGGCGGCCACGAGACCCACAGCGCTGTGGAAGGTAAGGAGACTGGATTTTCTCCAGACTTTCTTCTTTTCACACACACCGAACTGACCTATCTATATGCATCACAACATTTTCTCAAAAAGATAACATTATTGTTAGAAATTCTTTCTTGCCTTGCTTCCTTGCTGTAGCAGCCGCTCCCACATCCCTCTGCTGCTGGAAAGATGAGGCAAGCATGGGTCCCTCCGGAGTTGCTACTATAGGATTAACTCCTTACTCTCCCCTGATCAGAAAATATCCCTCTATTCTGAACTCTCTTCAGGGACTTCGGGAGAGATATTGGACTTTACCAAGTAGGACAGGCCAAGAGAGCGTTTTTTTTTTTATGGTCTTTTAGATACCACCTAAGCAAAAGTGAGGACAGTCTGCAACATAAACAGAAGGCAGAGAGTGACTTCATTTGGGGGAAGCAGAAGACGGTCCCGAGTGAACAGCAGAGCGGAGGCTCAATCACAACACACGCGAGAGCAGCGTAGATGGAAGCGCGGGACAGCGACCGGCAGGCAGAGCCCAGCGCGGGCGCCCCGAGGTAGGGCTGCCGTAAAATCGAGAGGGCAGGAAACGAAATAGGAAAAAAAAAACAAAGACAAAACAAACAACAACAAAAACCCACACACGACACCACAACCCACCACGCTAAACACAAGGGGGAATTCAAGAGGCCAGAAAGGAAACGGGGGAACTACATGAAGGCGGAGTAGTTTCCAACATCGAGACGAGAAAGCAGAAACCCCCTCCCAGCCCTCCTCGGCGGCACAGGTGGCGGACCGAAGGGTTGCACCAGGCAGGC
>JANHFX010014215.1:8887-28066 GCA_027560015.1 Chloroceryle amazona | reverse complement strand
TTGGAGTTGGATCAGGGGTTGGACTTGATGATCTTGGAGGTCTTTTCCAACCCAATCTATTCTATGATTCTGTGATTTTATGAATAGGTTTCCTGGCAGGACCTGTTGCCTGTGGGGGGACTGTTGCCCCCACATGGAAAGGAACCATATTGAAGCAGTTCTTCGAGAACTGTAGCCCATGTGAAGAACCCATGTTGGAGGAATTTGTGAAACACTGTCTCCTGTGGGAGGGACCCCATGCTGGAGTGGAGAAATAGTGTGAGGTGGTAGGAGTGGCAAAGATGAAATGTTATGACCTGACTGCAAGCCCCAGTATACATCTGCTATTGTTGCTCAGGCATGAAGGTGAGAGAAAAATTGCAAGTGATATTGACTCTGGGATGAGGAGAGGAGTGTTTTCAGTTTTGTTTATCATACTTTATTATAAATTGGCAATAAATTAAACTGATTTTGCCTAGTCAGGTCTGGTTTGCCCTTGATGGTAACTGGTGAGTGATAACCTTGTTCCTATCTTGACCCATCACTTTTTCCATTGTACTTTCTCCCCCTTTTGAGGAGAAGTCAAAGAATGACTACAGAAGCACCTAATAGTTATCCTAGGTCAACCCACCACAACACACTCTTCATATTTCCAAGTTCTTTCTTTTTCATAGGATTCCACTGGCTGTTTCTGTTCTTTCAATTACATAATAATAAAACTAGGTATTGCTTACTGGGAATAGTAGGAGAATTCTTTTAAAAATACTCTTTAAATTGCAGACGGCTTTTGGAGTCTGTTGCCATAGAGGTTTTGAAGACAAGTAACATCAGAAGGCTGTTAAGAGAGTTTACACAAACTCATGAACAGCAGGTCCATGACCAAACAGTTTCGGGAGCAGGAAAGGTTTTATCTTCTAAAAACCTTTATCCAATGACTGTGGATGTTTGGAGACAATGAAGGACAATAGACCATAGATAATGATAAGACTCATGTTCTATCCCTAATGTCATGGTTTAACCTGGCAGGCAGCTAAAAATCACACAGCTGCTTGCTCACTCTCCCCTACAGTGGGGTAGGGGAGAGAGTCGGAGAGTAAAAGTGAGAAAATTTATGGGTTGAGATAAAGACAGCTTAACAGGTAAAGCAAAAGCCACGCATGCAAGCAAAGTAAACCAGGGAATTCATTCACTATTTCCTATCAGCAGGCAAGTGTTCAATCATCTCCAGGAAAGCAGGTCTCCATCATGTATAATTGTTACTTGGAAGGACAAACACCACAACTCTGAATGTTCCCCACTTTTTTCTTCCTCCTCCAGCTTTATATGCTGATCATGACCATATGGTATGCAATATCCTTTCAGTCAGTTGGTTTCAGCCATCCTGGCTGGGTACCCTTCAAGCTTCTTGTGCACCCTCAGCCTACTCACCGATGACACAGAAAAGCAGAAAGGGCCTCAACTCTGCATAAACACTGCTCTGTAATTATGAAAACATCACTGTATTATCATCACTGTTTTCATCACAGATCCAAAACACAGACCATACCAGCTGCCATAAACTAGATCTATCCCAGTCAAAAACAACACACCTAAACAACACTTTCTACTGTTCTTATCAAAGATAGAAAAGTTAGATAGACTATTGTCTTCCCCACTGCATTTCTTCTGTTTTTTATTGTTATGTCTTCTTACTGAATACAAAACTGAGATCCTTGCTCACTCAGGCTATGGGACATTTTCAAAGACTTATTACTTGCACAGTTTTATTATGTGCAACAAATGATGGAAGAAAATTTACTATTAGTGTAGTGAGTGTTCTAGCGGATTAAACAAATTAGAGAGTTATTTTTAAAGTCCTGTTTACACTGGTAATTTAACACTTATTGTCCCATTCACCTAATTACTGCTTATTCCTCTTAATAATACAATTAAAATTGTTATACACTAATTTTCTAGCCTATATTCCCTTATCTCATGTATTGTCTACCCTAATCAGAAGGATTTTTGGTAACTGATCAGCATCTTTAGTTCTTTACTAGGACAGGCACTATGTTAACAGTGAGTTTCTTCCTCCTCAGTCTTGAGGATTGTTGCTCAGGGTTATTGTTGTACTTCTCAACCCTGTATTTACTGATGAGTTATATCTTTTATTCATCTTTGATCCATGTGGTTTACTTACACTAAGATGATAGAGGCTTGTTATTCTTATATATATATACTCTGATTAATTTTATAAAAACCATGCAATTGCAAAGTAAAAAAAAAAAAAAAAAGAAGTAGCAGCAAGATATAATAATATGCCTTTAAAAAGCACAAAATGACAGCACAAGCAATAGTCCTGACTGTTCTGCCATAACAGCTACCACAACCTTGGCAATAGTTCTCTAATCATAGAGGTGACAACACAGAAGAATTTTCTTACATAATTTGAGTATACACATAAAGTCAAGCTAAAACATGTTCAAGATCAAACGAGTCCAGATAAAGCTTGTCAAATCCTGAGACACTGTATGTTAATTATTTTTTTTAAGCCTGAGGCTTATTGCTAACACTTGGCACGATTAAATTGCCTGGGACATAGGATTTGCTAATTTCAAATTACTCATCCAGCTATTTTGCTGTTTTAAGGACTTATCTAATACTTTGCCATACTCTTCCCCACTATTAGACTTCTGAACAATGAAAATTACTATACTTCCTATTTCCTTTCCCTTTGGTTGACTGCAGACCATTCCATGATTATTTATACTAGTTTTGCAGCCTAAATCCTGTAACAGTAGAAGCTTATTGTCACTAATTGAATGTAACAATTCTCAGACAAATGCAATAAGAATCTCATCTCGAGCATTTCAAGGTACATCTATTCTTTCAAATAAATAAATAATGTTAAAAAAATACTGCTTATACCTGTTCTAATCCCCCCCGCGCCCCCTCCCCAAGTCTGATGGTAATACATTGCACTCTTGTGCTGATTACAGCTTGCTTAAATAAAAGGGTGTCTGATCCATTGGTATTTGTAGTGCTCTTTTTCCTTAGATACTTCCCAGAATGTCTACAACAGAAGCATGTTCACATGAAATACAAGACTTCTCAACCATAATGCTTACTTAATTTACATACTTTATCTTATTGATTAATCATACAATCAGCTAAATTATTTCCTTAGAGAGTTGTTAGTTTCTTAACTAGTATGGAAACAACCATCAGGAGTTGCTTACCTTTTTCCCTTCCCCTTCTCCTCTCCACTATTAAATCTCCACAGAGATGGACTAGAAATCCCTACAAAATTTTCCTTATTTTTCTACTTCTTACTGTTAATGCATTACAATGTGTATATATATAATTGTGAACTCCTGTCATTTAAATTGCACATAGAATGGTAATGATAATAATACCTGCCTTTCCTGTAGAGTTTTTCATTAGTGAATTTCAAAGTGTTTTGCAAAAAAAAGGTCAAAAACTTTATTACCATTAAAACAAGCTACATGCAAATGGTCTTTTAAGCAGAAAAATATATTAATCTGTCAAAATATAATCCTAAAACAACGTATTTCTAATTTAAGACAATATTGCATGTGGAGAACAGGGTTTTCCCCAGAGTATTTACTTGTGTTCTTGGCAGTTTATATATTCATTAGTTACTGATGAGAGACACATTCTAGGATTTCTTTCCCTATTGGACTTTGTATTAAGCAATGCTAATGCTTGTGCATTTTTTCTAGGGGCTGCTGAAACAGCTAACCCTGTGAAAAGTATCTTCCTGCCATTCCAGTAAGTGAAGGTTTCCTTCCTGATATCCTTATAGGAAGAGACCACAGGGGCTTTTCTTTTGTTGTTTTTTAAAGGAAATTAAGAAGCTACTTTTTTTTCCCTCCCTCGAAATAGTATACAGTTTTATCTTTGCTTTACAGAAAATTCTGTGTTCCTCTCACATATCTAAGGGTTTTATGCTTCTACTATAGATGAATATTGCTGTGTCAGCCTTTCTTCCTTCATAAAATTGTTCACTTAGTTTAAAATTGACTTGTAAGTGCAGCAAAGGTCAGACAGGTGTTTTGTTCAGTGACTTTTTATATCATGTATATATCATGTTTATATCATGTGTGTTTCTACAGAGTTTATAATCAGAGATGGGCTAATGGTGAGTTTCAAGGTCGGGATAACCTTTAGTAGAGTAACCTGAAGGACGTTGAGAAGGGTGAAAAAGACATTTTACCAACAAGCACCAAAGCCTCCCATCTGAAGGTATTTTTCTTCATAGGGGTCTTCAGCTGTTCAGAAAACTGATGGGAGGGAGAAGTGACATTTATACAGGCGATATAAGAAGCTGCTAGGATGTCTTGGTGCAAAACTAAACATAAATTGAGTAAGCTCAAGGTTAGTTCTCTCTTATCTAATTTTTATGTGATTTTTTTCTTTGCTGGTAGTTTGTAAGTGTTTTCAAGCCTTGTACATGATAGAGACAGGCTTTTTTTTTTTTTTTTCCTAATTCCTACATGATTTTTTCTTTATTGGTAGTTTGTAAGTTAATTCAAATTTTGTATATGCTACATACAGTTTTTTATTTTCTTATAGTAAAGTTAAGTAAAGTTCTTAAAGAGAGTACTGGGAATTTAATTTTTTTTTTTTTAATAATTCAATTACATTTAAAATCCCAATCTCCAAAAAAGAATAATCTGTATTAAACTAAGAGCTAAGAATTATATCATTAATACAATTTTAAGAAGTCTAATAGTCTAGTTTATTAAAATAATGTAGAAAAACCTCAAAAATACAGTCCTCTCCTTGTTTAGGTATATATATTTCCTCTGTAGCTTTAAATTTTATGATTCAAGTAGAAAGAAATTGATAAGGTGAATAAGTACAATTTACTTCATAATCTTATTTCTCTTACGTTTCAAACAGTGTGATGGTATCTAAATGCCAGACAGAGAAGATGATTTTGAAGTTTGCCAATGTATCTGAGAGTCTGTATCAGTAAATATTAATGTCTTCTGTCAAAGATTTGATCAAAGATTTGTCAAAGGTGATCTGACTGAGCTATATTTTCACCAGAATAAGAGGCATAAAATAGTGGGTTCCCACTGTCTTTTTGCTTTTGATCAACATAAGGTATTAATTTGGCTTCTCTCTAAGTAAAATGAAAGGGATATCATTTGCAGCTCACACTCAAATGGCAGTTATTTTTATTGATCTTCTGTTTTTATTGATGGTGTTATTCAGGAAAGGAAGAATTAAAGTTATTTAACTGCTGCACAAGACTTTTCTCTGTAGTTAGCTTTTCATTCTACCAGGTTTCAGGTGTTTTTTTCACCTATAACTTTTTTTTTCCAGTTATGGAAAAATATTCTTTGACTTCTTAATGGGTCAAAAGCAAAACTGTCTTTTGCTTTCATCTTTCATACAGTTAAATCACTTATAAATTTCAATGTGGTAGGCACCTCATAATTGTTATACCTATTTGAGCTTCTGAGTATGAATCAAAGGTACTAACATTTGTTATAATTCTGAGTGCCTTCCAGAAAATGTCATCTTATAATAAATCTGCTTTAGTACTTAATCTATGTTATAGAACTGGGAGGCAAAACTGTCCCCAAACAACATAGTTCTGAGAAAACTCTGGCTATCATATCTTACTTACATGTCTTGAACTATTGCAGTTAATATAAAGAAAGGAGTAATTAAATTCTTTGAAATTTGGCTTGCTAGAAAATGAATATAGCAAGCATAAATTGATTTATTTTTTTCTTGTTACCTGGATTCCATGCTGTTCATACCTCATTTAAAACAGTGCTCAATATTTTTAAAATCTTTGCATTATTTCTTGTTTTCTGGAATATTTGGAAAGAAGTGGTCTATTAAACTGAAGTCATAAACTCTTACTGTACAGTATAAATTCCTAAGATTCATCTCTTATGCTTTAGCAATACAATTTTTTCTGAGTTTCAGCTCACTGGTTACTTTTTTCCATCATGAACAATCTTAACAGCTTTGTAGATCATCTCTCTGTCTTGATCATCTGCGTAAATCATTGGTAATATGTAACCTGATTCAGCTATTCATCTTCCTAGAGCCATGGAACATTTCCTCTGACTGGGAGTTTTAAACCATGCTGCTAGGTATCTGCATTTCAGTTAGCCCCGAAATACAGCTTACCTGTGTCAAACTTCATTTATGCTTTTGGTATGTTTACCCTTTCCATATTTTCTCTCTTCTTCATATTTATGCATTCAACAACATTTTTAGCAGTTTGACTTTTGGCTTTGTCATTACTTATTTATTGTTATTTTTCCTATGTCCCTCTCCATATTGCAGAGCAAATATGACTTTTCACATGCAAATCATTTCCTCTGAATTGATAATAGACAACTGGATAATATAAAAATCATTGTAAGTAATAATTCTTAATTTCTTAACCAAAGGCTAAAGTAGTAACAAAAACTTGTCCTTTAAATTCCATGTTTAAAATTTAATTTACTATTAATTTTTTAATTTGCGCTGTTTGCTAAGCTTATAAAATGGGACAAGGGTCCTGTTCATTTACCATCACTCTTGCAAGTGGCTTCTAACAGGAGCTCCCTGTACAAAGGAAAGACTGAAGTCTGTGCTGTTAGCACTTCCTTTGACTAATTAAGTAGATTAGGATAAGATATGTGACTTTCTAACCTGACATCTTGGTTTTGTTGTATGTCATGTTTATATGATGTTACCTAACATTTAGTACACAACAACAGTAGTGAGCATGCTTAAAATGCAAAATAAAGCCCAAGCCATTATCCAACTGTGAGATGTCATAGACAGCCACAATTCTTCTACAGGGAAATAAATGAAAGAGACACATATATAGATTATATATATATTTTAGATATATATAGATATATAGATCATATATATATACACACATTAGTTATGACACCCAGATCTCCTGGAGAAGGTGTTCAAACTTCTTTAAAATTAATCAGGGACCTGAATAGAGTAGGATGACAGAGGTAGCATTTAAGACTTAATCTATGGCCTCCAGAATATCTCTTCCCAATGTGAAGAATCAAACATTTGAGCTGACTATGTGTGGCATTTGTGAATGTGAAGAACAGCTATTTATTATTGTAGTTAATTCCACTGTAAATATAGTGTCTGTGAAAACTCACTGTCAAGACTACATTCTTCATCCTTAGTCTCAAGTTCTCATGATAGGTTATTTGTGTGAACAGACCGTGCTCTCACCCCTTTCAGCATTTGAAGCATTTAACAAAGTTGGTACTCTTACCTCACACTTTCAGACTTAATTGCTGTTTTTAGCTAATTCCAAATGAGAATAATTTTTTATAGTTACTTTGCTGCACGATAATATATTCTGCTATTTGTCGACAATGCATGAATCTTAAAGGTAATTATTTTGCTGGTAATTTTGAATGTGTAAACTGAAGTTGCATTAAAAAGCTCCATCATAATGAATATCTTCTGAAGTTTAGATCAATCTGCCGGATGGGAAGTTTAGAATGAATGATCTCATTATGAAATTAAGTTCCCTAGATGGTAAACTAAATTTTCTAATTTACATTTGCCTTTAGTTCTAAATTCTCATGAATGTTGAAAAAAAAGATACATTTTGCATTGCAGTGAGTACATACATGAAGAAGTGAGACAAAGCCTAAGATCTGTTAATTCCTATTCTTCCAGTCCTTATGAATTGATGGAAAGTTAAAATGTGGATGTACTAGAAAAAAAAAAAATAGTTCATTACCCTAAATATAAAGAAAAATAATTAAAAACAAAAAAAAGGACTGAAAATTAATGACCATCACTATAAATATGTCTTAAATTGAAAAAAAAAATAAAAATCCAAATTTCAAATTGGGCATCCAGTAAAACTTGTCAAAAACACTTAACTGTCTCATAGAATAAAGATTATTATAACATGATCTGCTAACATACCTTAAACAATGAAAGCACTAAAGAATCAAATTACTACAACAGTTTCAATATAATCCTAGTCATGAAACCTTTTTGTTCGTAGTCAGCAATAGTCAACAGACATTTATGGAAACAAGTTAAACAAATTGTACTTGTCCTTTTTCAAATTTTTCAGTGCAATTAGGAGTTGAGGAGCTTCTTAAGGTATTAAATGACCCATCCTCCATAATCCTCCTAAATTTGGTTATTACCTTAAAGGTAGCAAAACAGATATAAAAAATCAAACTAAACAACATAGAGAAGCTCATATTATAAGAAGTATCTTAAGAGGAAGCACAGTCTGAATATTAGCCAAAATATCTAGACAATGCAGTGCACTATAAATTCAAAACAAGGTGAACCTTTTTGGCAGTAAGGCATAAAAAAAGTATACTGCATTTGTCAATGTTAAATTCTGGAGAACAATAGTTTTCTGTGTGATGTTGTTAATATTATATTCCCCCAAAGAAAAAGTATTCCTAACCTTCACTCACATCCAGTATTTACTGTATGCTACCAGTTCATACTACATGACTGACTTGCAGTCTAAACTCTGGCAGTTAGCTGTTTTTCAAATAAATATATTAAAATGATTGTCATATGCTTGTAACAAACTCACTCATCTTTAGATTATAAATTAATCTTTCTTGTTATAGCTCTTCATCTTCTAGCACTGTGCACTCTTACATTTGTGTCTTACTGATCTAGAAGTGATTATAATTTTCTAATATTAGTTGCTGTGAGACAGTTTTAGACAGGTTCCAAAACAGATTTCTATTTTCAGAAAGATTTCACCTCCTTGATATTTCTGTGGTTTTGTATACAGGATATAACATTTCTTCTTCTACTTTTCTTATTTTGAAGATATGTCATTATTTTTTTCTGAATGATTTCAGAAAGTCTCTTTTGGCTGCTACTATCCAGTGTATCCTAGACTGTTGATCCTTGACTTCATGTTTTCTCTTACCCACATTTCTATTTGGTAAGGATTTTTTCTTGACTTAAGCCATAAAAGCATACCATAGTATACTTTTAATTTCACAGTAATCTTGGAAGACTGGTTTTCTAGCAAATGTCTTTCTCAAAAGCTATAACTGCACTGATATAACTTCATAAGGATATAACTGAACTGATGCTTAAATGAACTTAGCTAAAAATTATGCCTGCAGGCTCTTACTTTTAGGATTGTTTCTTAGGTTATGGTTTAAAAGCTTTGACAAAATAGAACCTTGCTGCTTCCCCAGGAAAAACACACCTTTTTTTTTTTTTCAAAGTTGTTCCTATTAAAAATTTAATGGAATCCACCAACGTCTGTTTGTAATGTTATTAGATGTTCTCTAGTCTGTGTGACTGTCGGGTTAGCTATAGATTACAAGTTGTTCTGAGCTGCTGAACAGGTCAGTTTATTTCAAATCATAGAACCAAGAATGTTAGGGGTTGGAAGGGACCTCTGGAGATCATCAAGTCCAGCCTCCCTGCCAATGCAGGAAAACCTAGGGCATGCCAGACAGGAACAGATCCAAGCAGGTCTTCAAAGTCTCTAGAGAAGGAGACTCCATAACCTCTCTGGTCAGTGCTATGCCTGTTCCAGTGCTCTGTCACTCTAACAGTAAAGAAGTTTCTACTCACGTTGAGGTGGAACCTTCTATGATCAAGTTTATACCCATTGTTCCTTGTCTTACTGCTGGGCACTACAAAAAAAGATTGTCTCCTTCCATTTGACACCCACCCTTCAGATATTTATAGACATTAATAAGGTCCCCTCTCAGTCTTGTCCAAGACTAAACAGCCTCTCAGTCTTTCTTCACAGGGAAGATAGTCAAGCCCCTTAATCACCGTCGTAGCATCTGATGGATTCTCTCCAGTAGATCCTTGTCTTTCTTATACTGGGGAGCCAAAAACTGGACACAGTATTCCAGGCGTAGTCTCACTAGGGCAGAGCAGAGGTGGAGGAAAACCTCCCTACACCTGCTGGACACGGTTTTCTTATTGCACCCCAAGATCCATTGGCTTTCCAGGCCATAATGGCACATTGCTCTTCCTTGGATAACTTACTGTCCACGGTCTTTCTCTGTGGTTCTGCTTTCCAGTGGGTCTGCCCCTAACTTGCACTAGTGCCTGGTGTTATTCCTCCCCAGATGCAGAACTCTATACTTGTACTTATCGAACCTCATGAGGTTTACCGCCGCCTGTATAGAGGTTCAGCTCTCTAGTCTTTCCAGACCGTGTTGGATAGCAGCACATCCTTCTGGTGTGTCAGCCACCCCTCCCAGTGGCATCATCAGACTTGCTGCGGGTACACTCTATCCCATCGTCCACGTTGTTCATGAAGACATTGAACAAAACTGGTCCCAGTACTGATCCCTGGGGAACAGCACTGGCCTCAAGACTCCAACTTGACTCTGAGCTGGTGATCACAACCCTCTGAACTCTGTTGTTAAGCCAGTTTTCAATCCACTTCACAGACCAATTGTCTATGTCACATTTCTTGAGTTTTTCTACAAGGATGTTATGGAAGATAGTATGAAAAGTCTTACTGAAGTCAAGTCAAATAATTCACATTACTCACACTGCTAAAGGTGGCATGTGTCATGATCTTCAAAATTCTAGGGAATACTTCTGAATAAAGAATAGTGTGAAGGGAATAGACCTCTCATCTCAATGCTACCAATTCCAATTTCAAATGGTGATTAGTTTTTAATATCAAGTTAATCTGACCTTCCATGAGCTTTAGAACAAAAAGCATCTTAAAATGCCATGTTCTTGACATAAAGATGACTTTTGCTTAAAATTCCAATTGGATGGTTTTTATAGACAAAATATAATATTCCTGCCTTCCCCTTCCCAAAATCAATTAAACTCATATATATGCAGAAATAAAGGAAACTATAAAAAGTTTTGTCTGGTGGTCCCTTATCAGGCTTAATCATCTGGAAAATGAAAGTGATCTTATGCATCTTCATAGCAATGGTTTCTTACAGGCACAATAAGACATGACAAAATGAACACAGCATCTGTTCCTGTATGCTTAGGTTAAAACTTTTTAAATGTTAAGTAATTAGTTTAAGTTTCTGGGTTCCCTGGAAGCAGCACCACTTAGAAATCTCATCAGGGTTATAGCAGACATTGAAACTAATTTGGAAATTGAGGTTTGAAGACTCAAAAAGAATTCTGAATTGTTTGGAATATTACAGTGATTGTTACAGTTCAACCATTAAGTCAGTTCATTTTTAATTAATCGTTTCTATTTCTGCACATAGCCATACTTTTGGTATCATTATTGAAAATTCAAAGTTTTATGTAATTTAAGTAAAGCCTATAAGCAAGGTTTTAATGGAGAAATTGGCAAACATGTTTTTTTTATTAACTGTACAAAGTAAAAGTGTCTAATTTGAAGAGATATATCAGTCAGTTTTTAGGAAATATAATGTACTTAAAGGCAAGTTTGGGCATCTTATCAATGTTTACAATGAGATGAGAGGTAATGGTAGCAAGGTGAAACACAGAAAGTTCCACCTCAACATGGGGAAAAACTTATTCACTGTGAGAGTGACAGAGCACTGGAACAAGCTGCCCAGAGAGGTTATGGAGTCTCCTCTAGAGCCTTTCAAGGTCTATTCCTTTCAGGATCTAAATGTCCTAAATATTTATATACCACTCATAATTTTACACCTGCGACTAGACTGTTTCCATGGTGGGAATGACTAGAATCATAGATTGTTCTCAAGTATAGAAACTCTCATTTTGTATCAACCTGCTATGATTTTCATTAAGAGAAGAACCATCATGAACAGTAAGAGTTTCTCAGACAGACCTGCTTTTGTGCTCATAAAGAAACTATTGAGAGCAAATGATTTTGGTTTTCTACTCAATTGATTTTGGCAGTTTAGCTGTGTGTGAACGTTAATGTGCAGCTGGGTTGTACTAATAAGCTTCATCTGCCAGTTCCAGTGGGCAGAGCTGACATGACTACCTGCACTTGACAAGGGTAGACATGTCCAAATTTACCTTATTAAGTTCTACTCTAGTGGCTTATTGTAGTAAATGGAAAGAAAAGCACTGAAAAGCATGCTAATGGCTTTTGAATGGGGACCTTTCATATCAGTATTCGTCACATTTTAAATATGCTCTAGTAAGTGAAGGGATACTGGTTGTGTTGTTTTTGTTTTGTTTTGCTTTTGTTTGTTTGTTTTCGTTTGGTTTTGTTGGTCTGTGTTTTTGGGGGGTTTTTTTTGGTTGTTGTTTTTTGTGGGTTTTTTTTTGAAACAAGAAGAGTGCTGCAGGCATTTTTGCTTGGGCTAACAAAATACTGTTCTTTCAGAAGACTAGTTAGCATAAAGAAATCCAGGTGCAATAAAGCAGAAATTAAGAGAATTCAGGCTTATCTCAAACCCATTTATTTTTAACTGTGATTACCTTAATTAAAGTGATTTGAATTGTATCAGCAAACAGGGCCTAAAGCAAGACTGGTGAAGTTATATTCTTAGGTAACTGCTCCACTGTGTGACTTGGGCTAAGAGAGGCGGAAAAGCCTCAGAAAGGACTATATTGAGATGGAGTAAGTTCTCAGTATGTTAGGTGTTTCCAATGGATGTATGGCCTTTTTGTGCTTACTGGAGTTTCTGAGGGGACAGATGATCTCTGCGATCAGAATGAATATGTATTCTACTTGCCTTCTCATTCCTTACTTCTCCTTTTCTCTCATCTCTTTCACTGTTTGCCTTACAGCTTTTTCATCACTGAGCTCCCTGAATATCAAATAATAGCTAAATCTTCAGCTAATATTAAAAGGTTCCTTTGTCTCCAGTGGAACTATGCTAATTTCCACCAGTTGAAAACATGGTTCTTTTTATCACCTGATTTATTTTATAAACCTATTTCATATTTGCATAGAATTCCTCAACTAATGTTTCTTTCATTATGAAGAAAAACACTTCTGTACTGGGGACATCATTTCCCTGTGGCTCTTCTACTGTGATTATGAGGCAGTAGTTGGAATGGTGGTTATGTCATACTAGAATACACATTTCATTGAGCATAGATATGTTGGTGCATTTTGTAGGAGAGGAGGGAGTGTTTGTTTGTTTGTTCCTTACTGGAGTTCTCTTTCTGGTTTGGTAAAATTAAGTGAGAATAAAGGAGACTGTTTAGAACATCCACATTTTTAACAAAAATTTGGCTAATGCAGTCTAACAAAATGCTGATTTATCATGGCATATGGTGAGAGAACCAAGGCTTTTATCTGAATACATTCCTTGATTTTAAGTAAATATGTATTTAGACTTTATCTGTTTGTGTCATCAAAAGGTGTGTACAAGTTATCGTAGTTATGGGGTAGATGGCTAAAAAGTCAATATTTTAATGAGATAGCTGATGAAAAAGAAGAAAAATATTATATTTTAAGGACTTTTTGTCTTATGTTTTTAAATATATATGTGTGTGTATTATTACTCATACAAATCGTAGTATTCAGAGTTCAGATGGATTTTTTTTCTCCCCATTTGCCCCAAACCCTAATGCTCTGTGTTTTCAACATAGTGGTTGCAGAATTGATGTAGGAAATGGAAGACCCAAGGCCTGTTCAGTCTCTTGCAAAAGTGTTAAAAATCATTACCTTCCATATTGCAAAACACCTGGCCAAAGAGAAGGAAAATCTCTATTCCTGCTTTGAATCCATTCCACAGCATCAGCAGAGATGGTGATGTAATTGCCTTTAGGGGGAGGTGAGTTCAATATTGGTGTTGTACATATTTGTATAAATTCCATTTTATTCTTCTAATTAAAGCTGTTCCAGTTTCCTTTTCTAATTGATAAGTGTCTCTCTCTTATTACCTTTCTCTTCCCCTTTGGGGAGGGAGGGCGGTTAACAGAGAGTGTCTGTTATAGGTCTAGTAGGCTGCCCTGACCCTAAACCTTGACACAATGTTTTTTAATCCATTTTGTAGATGTAAACATAAACCATCAGACTGATTTTTCTACTGTTGTTGAGAGGGTGTAAGATGAACGTTTATTTTCTCCTTCAAAGTGAAACCAGTTTTCTACCTTGTCGGAACTGCTAATGAACATATGAGGCCATTTGTAGAGGTCAGTGTAATGAGAAGAAATTACTTGTTCTAAACACCTTGTTCCATTTTATGGCGGACTTCCAGTGTGATCATTGACATTTGGCAGGTTAGGAAATGTTAAGGACAGAGAAGAGGTTTTTTTATGTATTACCAGGTGCATCTAAGGTACAGGTCTGATGAACTAGGGAAATTAGGCTAGGGAAATTGAGAGAATGACTAATCAACCTTACTGAGGACAGGTAAGAAGAAAGTATGTGCCACACCAAGCTGTGAGCAAGTGCATACAGTCTCACTGACTGCCTCCAAATTATAGAGTTTATTTCACATTGTACTCTTGTTTCTTCAGTATATGCAAACTGATCAGCTCCCAAACCTAATGCACTCTAAACAGAGAAAGAATAGTTTCCTGTGATAATGAACAATCATTCTGCTCTAAACTGAAGTTTTAAAAAGTTCTTTTTGCTTGATAAGCAAGCTTAGACAGAATTTAGAATTGTTTAATCATCAATGTCCTTTTGGTTTAATGTAGGCTGTCTTATTGTCTAGTTCACTGAAATCTAAATCAGCTTAAAGAAGATAAAGGTTTCAGGTATGAAAATAATAAAGTTTAGCATTTGCTTGTATTTTCTTTGTAAAGTTTGTATATATGTTTGCTGATGATACTAAGCTGGGAGGAGTGGCTGATACACCAGAAGGCTGTGCTGCCATCCATCAAGATCTGGACAGACTGGAGAGCTGGGCAAAGGCAAACTTAATGAAGTTCAACAAGGATAAGTGTAGAGTCCTACACCTGGGGGGAAACAACACCATGTACCGGTACAGGTTAGGTTAGACCTTTCCAGTTAGACTCACTGCAAAGCAGTCCCATGGAGAGGGACCTTGGTGTCCTGGTGGACAGTCAGTTATCCATGGAACAGCAATGTGCCCTTGTGGCCAGGAAGGCCAATGGTATCCTGGGGTGGATAAAGAAGAGTGTGTCCAGCACGTCGAAGGAGGTTCTTGTCCCCCTCTACTCTGCCCTAGTGAGAACACAGCTGGATTATTGTGTTCAGTTCTGGTTTCTCCAGTTCAAGAGGGACAGGGTATTACTAGAGAGAGTCTAGCAGAGCTACAAAGATGATGCAGGGACTGGAACATCTCTGAGGAAAGGCTGAGAGTCCTGGGAATGTTTAGCCTGGAAAAGAGAAGACTGAGAGGGCGACTTAGTAATGTTTATAAATATCTGAATGTGGGTGTCAAATAGAAGGAGCCAGTCTCTTTTCAGTGGTGCCCTGTGAAAGGACGAGACGCAATGGTAGCGAGGGGGAACACAGAAAGTTCCAACTCAACATGAGGAAAAACTTCTTCACTGTGAGAGTGACAGACCCTGGAACAGGCTGCCCAGAGAGGATGTGGAGTCTCCTTCTCTAGAAACTTTGAAGACCTGCCTGGATCTCTTCCTGTGTGGCATGCCCTAGGTGTGTCTGCACTGGCAGAGGGGTTGGACTTGATGATCTCCAGAGGTCCCTTCCAACCCCTACCATTCTATGATACTCTGGATTTTTTCTTATTTGGGAAAGGACCAGGTGTCATGGTTTAACTTCTGCTGGTACCCATAAAAATGGAACAAGGTGTTTAGAACAAGTAATTTCTTCTCATTTTGCCAATTAACTGAAGTCCAACCCCAGGAAACCAGGTAAAAAAAGTCTATTGTGCATGTCACCAGTTGCTGTCTGTCCTAGGTGATGACTAAAGGTAAGCAGGAGGAAACTCAAAGGTACCTGATTGTGTGGATCAAGTTTTATTGCCTTAAAAAGCATCACTACTAGTATTTGGAGGATTTACATTTATATCCCAAAGCCTTCATTTGAAATGTTAGAGCAGCTTGACTCCTATAGCTGTAATTCACACTGGCATTATATAAAATGCAGTATAATTACATAGAATTTACATTTCTAGTTAGCACCTTTCAGGGTACTGTAAAAATGAAGAAGAAACTTTAGGACAGCAATACTTCAGTTCATTAATTAAAACAAAGCCTGCCTTACAATTTTAGGGTACAAAATTATGTGATAAAGAGCTAGTCCTCTGCCCTTTTCTCCACCTCTTAACATAGAACAGCTTTCATTAGTAGTTTCAACAGCTACCATAAAGACACAAAATATATTTGCATTTTGTTCAGGTGCATTCTCTATATACTCAGGTTCAAAACAGTAAAAACTGCCTGTCAGGTGTTGCATTAATGTTAGGCATATTAATAAGATTGTCAGCTATAAAACCTTTAACTGTTTGTTGTTATATTGACTGTGTGCAGACAAATGATCAGAATTGAATATTTACCAGAAATTTTTACAAGATTCAGCCAGTAAAATAAGGGCTACTAATCTTTTGAACCTTTTAATACGATCTGTGTTGGATTTCCTAGGAAGAAACACACTCCTCACCAGTGAGCTGTGCCCCTTTAAAAAGATCTAGTAACCTTGAATATTTGTTTGGCTTTTTCTTTAGTCCTGAGAACAAATGGTTACCCCAAGCCTCTAACCTTCCTTATAAAAATGAAATAAAACACAAAGTATTTGAAGTGTTCTAATTAATTCTAAGCTAATTAGCAGGCTTGTCAAAAATACAGCCTAGAGCTGTAAAATTTCAACACTGCATCCACTTCTTTATTCAGCATCCTCGTCATTGGTAAATATATAAGGGTAAAATTTACTAAACTAAGCTGTTCCTTAATATTTGTCATTGAATTCATAATACTTCTTCGAAGGTACTTTTCTGAGTCTCCTTGCTTTCATTCAAAAGTGCCTTATAAGTCAATTTGAACCTAAATGAGTGTAGCCTGAAACAAACTGAATTAATGTAGTCATTAGCACATATAAACACCTGGCAAAGAAATAATAAAACTTTGTTATTTTTGCATTTAGAATTAAGAACTGCCATACTAAATTGCTATACTAAATTATACCAATGGACAGTATGTTGCAGAAAAAAGAACCATCCAGTGAAAAATTTTTACATTAACTTCTGGCACAGGAAATTTATTACAAATCTTCAAGGATTAGAGACTGCTTAATGAGATGATGGTTTATTTTACTGTATTGTTTTTCTTCATTGTACTCTTTATGATCAAGTTGTTCTGTTTCATTGCTCAATCTCTTTTTTAATTTTTCTGCAAGGTAACTTTTAGTATCATGTTAAATTTTGTTGTGTTATGGGTTATGGATTATGCTTCTGACCTTTATTTGTGATACTGTCTTGTTTCTGTAGGTTAACAATTAGGGTCATAGTAGTTTGCATTAGAAATACTTTTTTTTTAGCTAATATGAAGAAAAACTAACAATTATATAAAATAGACAAGTGTAAATTTCAGTTGTTAAAGAGACTGAGATCTTTGCTATCATTGCATTAATGATATTCAGATATTCATGGTATACTAGCAATACTCATGTTATCATACAAATCTGCTATAAATTTTAATGCTTATGTATAGTTTTAATTTTGTTAATCACAAAATGAAGATATTTCCTAATAATGCTTGACATAACTGTGTTAATAATTTTTGTTTCTATTATCTACACCAAAACAATGGGAGGCAGGTGCAAGATTGCTATACAGTAAAAAAATACTTGGGCAGATAACATAAATATAACATTTCTGTTTAAGTGAAATAGGTATTGCTTTTGATAAGAATATCACAGAGCCTTTAAATCATTGATCCAAAACATTTTTAGCAAATGGATGCCTGTCTCTGAGACATTAAGAAATTTTTACTTACAGGACAACTGTGTTTCAGTGTGGCTAAAACGTAGTTCTAAATCACACAGGACATTTGTGGCAGAGCTTAAAATAGAATTTAGATTCCTTAAGGTATAAAGAATAATTTTCCTCGGTATGAGTCAGCTTTTATTCAATGGTCCGGATATATTTTCCTGTATCATTATTTTATATGTATCTATGTTCAGCTTTAGCATTTGGGTCAGTGTCACTTCTTCCACTGGAACAGTCATTATACTCAGCTATTAGCTTCCTCTCTAATAAGTCCAGTGATAAGTCAATTCTATTTTCAAAGAAAAAAACTTCTAAGAATGCAACTGTATAATAATATGGTATAGTGTGCTCTGGGAGGGAATCTGAACCGGTATTTCTGGTTTAATAGAGGCTGTGTGTACTCATATTTTATCTACGGTTCCACTGCTGTTTCTGACTTTCAGTGTGTCACATTTTATGCTGAATTTAACCCACATTTAAAATAATACAAGTGATGTTACCCTTTTAGCATTTTTGTACTCTCGGTAATGAATACTGATAAATATTATTGGTGTACTAATAAACTTAAGTTAGGGCTACCACAGAAACAGATTAATTAAAAATCTGATTCTGCAAGGACCTCAAATATAGCCTAAGATCGCAAGTAGGGAGCACAGAAGACATTAAATCACCTTACATAAAAGGGGAAATATATATATATTATGATGTCCAAGAATGAGTTTAATTTGACCAGTGCTGCCTCCCAGCTGATTATACCTTTGATATGGTGTTTCAATACTGCATTTTTTTTTGTTAATTCCATTTTCACTAAAATGCAACAAGAATTAAAAAACCTGACTAAAAAACAACCAGTAAAAATGAAAAGTAAAAAGAAAGAAGTATTTCTTTGTCTTGTAGCAGAACAGACATGTAATTTGTAACTCTATGTATTAGAAAGTGGCAATACCACTTCATAGTTCTGTTAGTGTTCTTGAACTGGCTTAATAATATGCTTTTAATTATACTGATTATGTCTGCATCTTTCATATTATGTATCAGACTCTGACTTATATCCACTTCTTTTTTAAAATAATTTGTGTTTTTTTTTCCTATAATTTATTTGTATTGGTTAAATGGACACTTATTTAATTTGTTTGTTTGTTTGTTTGTTTGTTTTAGCCCACTCTCATCCATTTATATTGACTACAACAATTTCCAGAGACATTGAAGTCATAACCAACATTCAGTCACATCTGAAATAGAGTTCATAGAATCATAGGATGTTTTAGGCTGGAAGAGACCTCTAGAGGTCATCTGGTCCAACCTCCCTACACAAGTAGGGTCATCTCTACCTAGGGCAGGTTGCTAAGAGCCCCATGAAGCCTGACCTTGAATGACTCCAGGGATGGGGCCTCCACCACCTCTCTGGGCAGCCCATTCCAGTGGTCTATCACCC
>JANHFX010014212.1:0-10311 GCA_027560015.1 Chloroceryle amazona | reverse complement strand
TTGTTTAAAAGAATAAAAGTATGATGCTGTCTTTACCTCTGAGAGCCTGGAATTAGAATGAACAATGTTCTAATCTCCACACAACTTGGCGTCACCTGCGTACTCACTGAGAGCACCTCGATGCCCTCACCCAGGTCACTGATAAAGACACTGAGCAGAACTGGCCCCAGTCCTGAGCCGTGGGGACACCACCTGTGACCAGTCACCTACTGGAGTTGCCTCCATTCTGCACCGCTCTCTATTCCTAGCCATCCTGACATTTTTTTTTCCAGTGAAGCGTCTGCCCGTCTGAGCCGTGAGCAGCCAGACGTGGCATGTTACAGCAGGAAATGGCTTGGCACGGCTTGGCATGGCTTGGTAAGGCTCAGCATGGCTCGGGATGGCTCAGCACAGCTTGGCAAGGCTCAGCACAGCTCAGCACAGCTTGACATGGAAGGCTGGGCACGGTTCAGCACGGTTCGGCACAGCTCGGCACGGCTCAGCATCGCGCAGCTCAGCTCCACGCAGCTGCCAGCGCCATCCCCAGCTGGCAACCAGGAACCTCACCTGCAGCTGGGCACACGCTGCCATCCCCAGCAGCATTCTGGGTGCCAGGACAGGGTTTGCCCTCTGTTTTGGGGGGCATGGTCACAGCCCCGTGCCAGCTGCTCTTGGCTTTGGAGTACTTTTAATCGTTTAGTTCATTAAGGAAAGGTGATATGGCAACTTTCTCCCTCGTTATAACTATCCCTCATGAGAGATCTCTTCACTGAGGCAAACACGAAGCAACAGAATCACACAGAATCACAGAATGTCAGGGGTTGGAAGGGACCTCGAAGGATCATCCAGTCCAACCCCCTGCCTGAGCAGGATCACCTAGAGTAGGTGATCCAGGAACGCATCCAGGCAGGTTTTGAAAGTCTCCAGAGAAGGAGACTTCTGGAATGTTTGCTCCTGTTTACCCAGCAACTGTGAGAGCACGTGTGAGATCACTGTTAACGGTTCCTCCCAGAACTGTGACCCTGATCCGCGTGGCCACGTACGAGCCACCGAATCCGTAAAGATTTGTAATAATTCCCAAACAATTTCTGACTCCACGGTTCCAGCCCATAAATTACAGCTCTATTGTGGTGCTTTCCCAGCGCTGCTGCGGCACCGCGGTGCCAATCACCACCCTCTGACAATTACAGAGCGAGTGAAAAACTTCTTAGAAACTGTAATTACCCCTAAGAACTGTTTCCCTCTTCGGCTTCCTTCTCTTAGCGGGTGACCCTTCAATGTTGTGACAAACGCCTTGTTTGGAATTATTTTTTCATTTCTAGCTGTTAACTAGACCTGCCACCGTTTCAGCTTTCAGCTGATTTTTACCTCGTGGTTAAATGAGATTATACACTTGATCCCACCCCCGTATGTCCACTGCTCACCAGCTGCACGTGCCATTTCAAGTGCCCAGCACAGGTCAGGGTCTGCCCAGGTGCCACACGGACACCTTCCCTGGGCACTGCAGCAGGGCTTCTCCACCGCTGTGCCACCGCACTAGAGCGGTGCTTTGATTCAAGTGAACAAACTGTCCTGCTGAGCTGAGAGGGATTAGATACTTATTTTTAGGAGCGCACATGAGATTCCTGAACTTTAGCAGAGCCACATACTCGAGTTTCACTGAGCTAGGTCACAGTCAACTGCATTTTTATGGTCCAGATAGAAACCAGAGAAAAAGAGCAGAGCTGCAGAGACCAGAGGAAGGTGAAGAGTTTCTGCACAGCAGCAGAGAAATGCTTTCAGTGCTGGTGACCACAGGGCAGGTCTTGCCACATCCCTTTCTCCACACACTCCCTGAGGAGCAGCTGCCAGAGCACTGGGGCTGCTCATGGCTCTTCCACAGCTGCACTGGTCGTGGACTGGGTTTGCAGCAGCAGGTCAGACAGCAAAGGCCCCTCCCTGGCAATGGAGGAATCCTCCCATGTGAGGTGAGACCAGATGTGCCCCCACAGTCCTGCTTGCTCTGTCTGGGAGAGGGGAGGAGGCTGCACACCTTCCCTGTGTGTCCAGGGGCTTCAGTTTCACCCCACTAGCTCCTCCTCTCTCTCACTAGGAGTCGTGGGCTGGAGGATGAGCTCTGAGCTGGCAACACACAGTCCCATGCCATGATGCCAGGGAGCATGGGGGTTTTCTCCTGGCACACGCTCCTCCATCCTGTGGGGAGCTTGGCTGGTGTTGAAGCGACATCCTGGGCTTCTGTGAGCTCTGTGGTGAAGATACTAGTGCACTGGCTCAAGGGCTATGTGCAGAGGTTGGGATCCTTCTCGTTTTCCTCCCTTACTGTTTTCTGTTCCATGGATAAAAGGAAAGAGATGAGTGTTTGTAGGAAAGGGACATGGCTTAGTTTTCCTGAATCATAAAATTCTCCAGTAAAATCCAGTAAGAATCCTCCTGTTCAGCTCAGGTGCTGCTGGTCTCATGACTGGACCTGTCCTGCCAGGCATGGGGGTCTGACCAGTGCCTGCCACAGGGGTTGGCACCAGCTCCTAGGGTGCCCTCCCCACACTCAAAGGGGCTCTCCCTGCCCTTCAGAGCTGCCCCAGCACCTCCCAGCCCTGGGCATCTGCAGCCTGGCTGATACCAGAAAATCCATCAGGGCTTGGACAGGGAAGGTGCTCACTTATTCATATTTTTTTCTTCTTTAGCTGTTTCCTTTTAATCTTTTCTTTTTTCTATAGGGTCTTGTACTGTGCTTACCACTTGTTCTGAGCCGCCGACCATCACAGTGTACAGCTAAGTGCTTTGTGCAGCATTAAGCCATTAAATATTTCAAGGGATAGGGCATCTATCTTCTCCTCCAGGAGACTAGCGAGTCCAATAAATCCCACTGTCTGTGTCCCTCTTAGTAACTCAGCCCTGTGGACTCACTAGTGGGTTCAAGCTCATCCCTTGTTACTCATCCCGTGCCAGGGAGGTCAGAAGAGAACAAAGTGCTGGAGCATTTGGGAAAGCTTTGGCAATGCCCAAGAGCAGCCAAACGTAAACCAAACACTTCTGGTTTATCCAGAAGGATAGTTTTACTGATTTCCTTAGTGCTCCATCTGTATCAGTAAGATGGGCAGTGCAGCTGTCCCTGGTGTACTCTGGGGCAGCCTCTGCCATGTGCTGGGGTACAAGGGGACACACAGCCAAGCCAGCCCTGCACAGACCCAGCTGGAGTCAAAGGGGAACAAAACCCCAGGTAACTTTAATGACACTCATCAAGAGTGCAACCAGCCTTTCTTAATTAAAGTCAGATCAGCTCCTCGGGCAGAAGGAGCCCATAGCATGGCAGCTATTTTCTCAGCAATTTCATTTGGTTTGTTTTTCTGTTCATAAGGGGATGTTGCTGCGATCCCTCCAAGAGCTGGCAGAGCCTCCATGCGCTTGTCACCCTGTAACAGCTTCCTGGATTAATGATTCTGCAAAGGGCTAATTCTTAAGAGGGCAATGTCTTTTGCAGGCTGGTATTGATCTTTGTCAGCTTCCCCTTGAAAGAAAGAAAATATTGGCTTATTTACAAAAGGTAGCTTTTCGCTCCTGGCAACTCAGCCTCAAGATTCACAGCTGCTCGTGTCCCTCAGAAATTGGAAAGGCCGAGGGTAGTTCCTTGAGTGACAGAATCAAAGCCCTCAGAGTTCACAGGTCCTCTCGGAGAGACGTGGGGATGGGTTGAACCACCGACGGGTGGAGAGAGGGTCCCGTGCTGCAGAGCAGACCCCAGCAAGCAGGGCTGAACCGGGGCCAGGCGCAGGAAGAGGAGCCATGGAGTGACCCGTTGTTTGCTTCAGGGCTGAAATGCTGCATTTCACCCCTGGTTTGTGTTCAAAAGGGGAAGAAAATACTGATCTTCAACAGTACACATTAAATAAAGATTATTTTTTTTTTCAATATTATATATTTGTGTAACAGCAAAATAAAAAAAACCATGATAGTGTTCAAAATTCAAAATCAAAAAGAATCTAAATTCTGAGAAATCATTTTAGCAAAACCCCAGGAAGATGCCCTTTGGTCACCAGCACTTTGCAAAAAAAGGACAGTTTCCACCAACAATATTCCTCTCAGAAACAGCCTTCCCACCGGCAGAAGCCAGCGCTGGTCACAGGTGGGCAGCTCTCCGTTCCCGAGCGCAGGAGCTGGTCCCCTTTCCCCCGGGAGACGCCCACCACCCACTGAGAAGCGCAGGAGCTGCCCACGGGGACGCTGCCCCCTCTCTGCTTCCCCGAAACGGAACCTAAAAATACCCCCACATGAATATCCAAACACGGGGCTGATTCACAAAGTCATCCCAGAATAGTCCCGATCCACGTGTGCATCTGTGCGTACGCATATAGATGTACATACATAAATAGAGAAGAGGCCTTTTCAGCTCAGATATATGAGGAAACAGGAATTACAGCATTTGAAAGACCCAGGAAAATGCACAGCTGCTGCACGCTACCTGCGAGGGAAATGAAGTCAGATTCAGAAAGGGACTTTGCTGTGCCGGGGCATCCGGTAACGTTCCCAAGCAGCGGGCACGGGGCAGGAGGGTCCTTCCCAGGGTGGGCTGTTTGCAGTGATGCTCAGAGCAGATCCCAGCCCCAAACCCCTCGCCCGTGCCCTGCCTCGCGTTTGCCCCTTGGGTGAGCCCCTGTTCCCACGGACGGCTGCACATCTGGTTCCCTACACCCAAAATGTCCCCACACTATTGCTGTGACCGTTATGACCGAGTTCGAGGCTGTGCCACTGAGCACTAAACAACCCCAGTCACTGATCCCTTCACATCTAACAAAAACTGCCTGTGATGTCATCAAAGGTCCCAGAAGTGCCAGAGCCCACGTTCCCTGTGCCGGGCTGCGCGCTCGCCTTAGCCAGTTCTGCAGGGACCTCACCCTGCATCCCTCGTGTAGCACCGTGCTAAACAAACAATATTACACACTAAAACACACAAAAAAAAGCCCCTAAAAAGCTCTTCCACCCACTAACTCCTGCTGTGCAGAAGGTGCCAAATCAGATTACAGCGCACAGTTGCCACATTATCCTGTCTCGACTTCACTAACGCTCATTAAGCTTCTAAAATCCTTTTTATGGTGTTTATAACACCTCCAGAGGAGTTTACTGTGTAAATATTATTCTACCATTAAATCCTGCAACAAGGCAACCGTCAACAAGTGGAATTTGTAATGGGCCTGCCGAGAGGGCTCGGCTCGCAGGCTGCGGCGCCTGTGAAGTGAGGCCAACGAAAGCAGCCAAGAACACAGTACGGAGTGATAAAGCACTTCATTTTGATGCTTTAAATCTCCTACCACTTGGGCCTGCTTAATGTAACAGGCCCACTGAGACATTAGATTTGGGCCTGGAGTCAAATAAGCTACAGGGAGCCACTTACTGAAAGCAGCCTTCCACGCAGCGGCAGCATTAGCGGCTCTACCCAGCTAATCCGGCACGGAGCTGCCGTGGGCTAACGCTCGCCCGGTCGGCAACGGGATGGATCCCGGCTGGGCTCAGCCGGCGGCGTGCCCGGGGCGAGGGTGGGCACCCCGAGGCTGCCGCTGCACCCCGAGGCTGCTCAGGCGGTGCCGGGAGGGCAGCGAGCAGGGGATGCTGTGGCCGTGGAGGCTGGATGGCCACGGGCAGATTATCCAGTGGCTCCGGCTGGAGCACTGGGAACCTTCTCCCTGCCCCCCTCACACCCCGGCTGGGAACAAGAGAAATGAAGAAAAGAGGTGGTAGCCTAGGAAAAAAAAACAAGCAACAAAACAGCAAACAAGCAAACAAAAAAACACCACCTCAACAACAAAAGACGGGAAAAAAAAATAAAAAATCAAAAGCTGAAGGGGGAATCTGGGAGGGGAGGGAGGAAGAATCCCTGAAGATGCCGCGGAGCTGGCAAGTGTCAGAATATCAACAGCTGCTCCCAAAGCACCAAATAACTGTGGTGGAAACGCGCTGTCTGCAAACCTGTGCCGTGCTGGTGCAGGGACGGGGCACGTGGGTGTCAGCACGTCCCTATCTCCTTTCCAAGTGGCACCCAGCAGCTCCTGGACTCGCCAGGCCAATCATGAATTTGCTTTTACTTTAGTGGAGGAAATTGGACCCAAAAATACACATGTGGAATTTTAGGGCAACAAATATTTAAATGGCTGTTTAAGGGCAGGCTTGAAACTTCACGGAAATACTGTTTTGTTTGGAGCTGTTGAACCCCTCTCCTAAAGCCTTCCCTCCTAAAACGAAGGCAAAACCCCAGACTGGTACTTTACTGATAAATGCCACTTTGCAGTGAAAAATCTCATTTTGTAAATGGTGATCTGACATGCTTTGAGGCTTTGCAAAAAAATGATCATTCCTCCCTTTTGGGGCCAAACAGTCCAATTGAAGATCAAGTTTACAGATAACTGGTTCCTCCCAAACACAACCAACCACCCATCTCTACAAGGCAGCTTTCCCACACTGGGACTCACCAAGGCCACCTAATACAGCGGTCCCATGCAACGGCACCCATGGCACCACCCTGCACGGCACCCACCGCCCACTCTGGACCTGGCCGTGGCCCCGGTGCGCAGCCACCGCAGCCAGGCAGCGTCCCCCGGCGTGCCTTGGCAAACTGCACTTGTGTAAGAGAAAAGATGACCAAGTTTGGAAATGTTGCTCAATAATTTTTACCATATGTGTTTCCTGGTGCCGTGTCAGTGCCTGCGTCCAAGGCTCGCTCAGGTTAGATGGGGCTCGGCTCCTCCCGCGCCAGCCCCGAGCATCGCCCGGCACTCCCACCCTCCTCCTCTCTCCCCCACCAGCCTTCTCCTGCTTCCACCACAGCGAGCTCCGAAGTGTCTGTGTGAGCTGGAAATCAAAGTCACCCGGCGGATCTGCTTCATGAATTCCAGGTTTCAAAAATTTCTTTGGAACGAGAGCAGAAACAAGCCATTTTTAAGTTGTGTGTGGAGGAACGTGCTGGAAATCACTGCTGCAGCTTTTCGCTAAAACGTTTCAGTTTTGACAAAATCGCTTGGATTTTATTTCGATTTTGACTTCAAGCACAATAATTTATCATGCAAAATTAATATAGAAGACAACAGTTACAACGCAAAACACAAACCGTAATGTGATAAATAATGAAAATATTGAAATACAAGCTGTTTCAGAATTAAAAATTGAAATGATTTGATACCAAAATGTCACACAGGATGCTGCAGCATTGTTGATTTTTTCCAGCTTTCCCCCAGAACAAAACTGCCAAAATCCGTCCAGTCCTGCAAAGAACCAGGGTACTGGGGGTCAGGAAGCACCCCTCTGTTTCACACACTCCCACCACCCCCCTGGGCCCTGTGAGGGTACTGGAGGTGTGCGGGAGCAGGGGTTGCCATGGCAACGGGGCAAAACAGCCCCAGCTGCTCCACGGGGGTCCCGGCACCAGGCACAGGCCAAACGCACTGACCTGCCCCCTGGGAACCGGGCAGAGGCTGAGCCCCCAGGACACACCGGTGTCGTGAGGTAACAAAGATGAAGCTACAGCTCGGTCAGAGTAGGGATGTGACATCAAGAAATGAGGAAAAAATATCCCCTGTGCCCCTGGTAGAAAATCATGGTTTGGTAACCCGCCCAAAGCTGCATATTTTAGCAGGGTTATCACCTCCTTATTTCCTGCGTGTGAGTGACACCGGCAGCCCCGGGACACCTCTGATCCCTCAGCAGGACAATAGCCTTGGACAGGGGCAGAGAGAGAGGTACAGGAGAAGTCCATCCTGGGCAGGAGCCCACCACAAACCATCACACCACAGGTAAGCTCTGCCACAAATCGGGGCGGTCTGATACGACAGAACAGTCCTACAGTACCTTGTCACGTGACCAGGATTTCATAGGGTACAGCACATGGGATTGAAGTTAAACCAGCTTGGAGCAAATGCTTTGATTTCATCATTGACATCAAACAAGGAGTCATCTCTTTTAAGGAATAAACGACAACCTTCCAGCTACATCCCCCAAGTTTAGCAGAGCCTGAGCACATTATGAACATTTCTTCTCCTGGTTTTCATGTATCATGCTGCAGTGGCCACCCAAGCACATCTGGAAGAGGAGGGCAGCCCAGGGAGGAAGAGGAGCATCACTTGCTGGTCACCCCCACGGGCCTGGACACTGGAGGATGCTCTTGTGCACTCTGCACAAGTGCATTTTGGAGCTCAAAATAGTCCGACCTGAGCACAGTGTGTGAGAAAACAAGTGGGGCACTGAGGGCATTACTGTGCATAGAGAACACTAATTAAAGGGTTTCCATCAAAAGGCAGGCTTGGGTAAGGGTCCCAATTATCCCAAAAGGAATAGGGATTGTAATGGGAACCAGCACATCCAACAAAGGTCTGCAGGCTGCTCCTGACACAATCCCATTCAGGCAGCTTTTGTGCGGCTGAGGAGAGCAGGGTTTGGGAAAGCCATGGTCCCTCGGGGCAGAGAACAGGGACGTAGCCAGGTGGCTTTGCCTTCAGGGGGAGGCTCTGGGGCAGGGAAGCACCAACTATCCCCCCTCCGTTCCAGGTATGGCATCCCCAGTGAAGCAGTGATGCATCCAAGGGATGACACTGCCCTTGGAGACCACAGAAGAGCTGTGGATGCTCCGCCAGCCTTTCCTGGGAATCTACTCCCACGGTCCCAGTCCCCCACCTTGGTACCCACCAAATGCCAGCTGATGTCAGCAGCACCCGTGCCACAGCCCTGGCACACGCCTGGGCAGCCAGCGGTGCAGAGGCCTCAGCACCGGTGGCATCGGCACCGGCGCAGCGCGGTGACTCAGCCGGCAGGAATGTGGGAGTTCTGCTCCGCGCGGCGCTGAAAGCCTTTTAATTCCAGCCTGGTGATGAATGGGCAAGGCCTGAAATGAAATGTTCAGAGGCTCAATGTACCAGGCCTCCCGCTTGTAATTATTTTTGTACAGAATATGTCAAGTGTCGTGCTTCACAAGAACTCGTTTAGCATGCAAACATTTTGTGATTAAGTGAGGCTTACTTAATTAAGCACTTTGTAATGACTCTTAAACCAAAGAGTAGTGGATTAGTGCGTCCTATTTGTGTCTATCATGTTAAAGGCGCGGTAATAACAGGTTGCTGCAGACAATTAGGGTTAGAATACAGAGTGGATGGAGGGAGAACCAGCAGGCACCCACAGCCCCGCCACTCACTAATGCCCTGATTTAAAGCTGCCTCTGTGGAGACAACGCGAACCCGCTCCCTGCATCTGCTCCCACATCCAGACCCACAGCGCCTCGCACTGCTCCGACATTCCTCAGAGTTCCCACAGCAAATGAGTGGCTGGGCAGAGTGGGCAGCCCTCCAGCATCAGGTCCCACTCCAGCAGAGCTCACGGGCAGAGAATTGCCAAGGCAGGAGTGGGCTGCGGATCCGCTTGTGGCTCTAAACCACGGCGCTGGCACGGTGGCACCGGTAGAGCAGAGGCTGCCACCGCTGTGTGCTGGCACACGGTGCTCCCTGGGCACAGCCTGAGCTAAGGGCCTCCTTGCACCAAATGGTGCAAAACACAGGGATGGGGTGTGCGGCCAACTGGCCCCGCGTGCCCAGAGAACCACCTGGCTCCAAGCTCGGAGGGCAGCAAAAAATACCCAAACTCCTTCTAACTCCCTTCCACACCCCCTGGCACAGGGACATGGCACGGGCACAGCTTCCCAGGCTGTGGAGCATAATATTCCATGGTAACCAGCCTAACAACAAGTCCAGGAACAGCAACTTGTTTGGAAAACAAGACAGCACTGCACTCAGCCTCCTTGCTGCCTCTCCCAGCCTGGTGGGTGGCACGTACGTTTATCACAGGTGACACCAACCCCCCCCCCTTCCCCAAGCTTCACATGGAGAGAGGACAAATTATCTCATTACTCCCCAACAACTAATTCATTTAAAGGACAAAAGCAAGCAGCACATCAATCCAGCAAGTACAGTGAAGGTGAAAGGCAGAGCTGTCTCTACAAACATACTACATGCCAGAAACCATGTTAGAAGAGCACCAGGCATAAGGCAAAATAGAGCACCCTGGAGATGGGGGGTGCAAGGACTAAGAGGACTGACATGGATCAGGTTTGCTGCCCTGTACCCTGAGTAGAATCATAGAATTTTTTGGTTTGCAAGACACCTCTAAGATCACTGAGTCCAACTGTTCCGCCAGCACTGCCAGGGCACCACTGACGCCTGGCCCTCAGCACCACAGCTCCACGGGGGGCTTGAAAACCCCTCCAGGGGTCACAGGGACTCCCCCTCTGCCCTGGGCAGCCTGGGACAGCCCTGGAGGGGAAGAAATTGTTCCTCAGCTCCAACCTCAACCTCCCCTGGGGCA
>JANHFX010014209.1:5225-31118 GCA_027560015.1 Chloroceryle amazona | reverse complement strand
GGTGGGTTTGGTGGGTGCTGTGGGATTGGGGCCCGGGAGGGTTTGCAGGGGACCTGCAGGGGGAGGTGGGGGCATCGCGAAGAGGGGAGGAGTTTTTTCCTCACATTTGATACTTTTAGAGTAATTTCCGCGTGGCTGTGAAAAAGCAGAGCCCGCAGGATGGGGCCTGGCACTGCTTCGGGTTTATATATCGCAGGAGCAGCCTAAGAATCGACGAAACTGCCTTCTCCGTTAACCACCACCCTTTCGATCATGAGGGATTTCCAACATCCCGGTTTCTGGGGATTCAACATAAATGCCGACTTTTGGAATTTGAAAAATCAGAAATAAGGAGAGGAATCTGGGGGGTTTCTATCAGGAAGGAATAGTAGTTGGAACCAGGGACAAGCAGGGTAAGGTTTACCCTCTTGGTATCTACACAGGGCTGCCCCGAGGAGAGCAGAGACAGCTGCAGGGCTCTGATGATGGGCCCCAGGCTGTGCATGTGGAGCGATGCTTAACCAAGTATAGAGGCTTAAATCCACCTCTGAAGTTATCTAGAGTGGTTAGCTCTGGGGAATCCCAAGAGTGACAAGCAGTGTGGCTTGCTCACCCTGGAGAGCTGCAGTGGAGACCCCTGCCTCCTCCCCACCCACCATGTCTCCCTCTATCCCCAGTGGTCCACGTGGGCACAAATGTCTTAATTTAAAGCCAGGAGTGACATGAGATGGATGCTCGGTGTGAAATCTAAGATCCCAGGCAGCCAACAACCATGCACCAAATCTCCTCCTGACAATGTTATTAGTTAGGTCCATTTCTAAAACTTCTTGCTACCACCTCTAAAATCTTGCCAAGCTGGTTTGGAGCTATTCAAAATTCCCTTTGTCTTTTCAACTCCATTTTCCTGCTCACAGTGTAGCTGGGACACACTTATTCAAAGCACAACTTGTACCGGGCTGCACACATGCCTGTCTAAGTGTATTACACCTACTTTAAAATCTCTGCATTAGTTTCCTGTCAAAGAGAGGATTTAATTTCAAAGTGCTTTGACTTATATTCCCGCTCCTGACAGGCAGCAGCCCACCCTCACCTAGTCAGTCATCTGGCTTTCACATCCTTGCTGATTATCCCAGTTGAAAGCGGGATGCTGGCTGCTTTGACGGTGAATCGGAGGTTGTTGCTGTGAGCCCTGGCTGGGTAATTCAGTGCAACTGGAGCTGATTAATCTGGCTCATCGTTCGAGACAAAGCCGTAGCCTTCCTCTGGCTTCTAATTGCTCTGGGTGTTGAGTGAAGTCATCAGGAAGGCAAGAGCTAATTGAAAGGCTAGGGGGAATGAGAGGCTAGAGGGCCATGGCTGGTTGGCCAGAGCCATGTGGGTCCATGGGAATATCTTATTTTGGGGCCTCAGATGTGTCATTCCTAACCCCCCCATCCCCCCAAGGAGAAACACCAGAGAGTTCAACAGAAGCCAGAGGGAAGGGCATGGACCCAGATTTTTTGATGGATCCCCAGGGCACCCTGGCTGGTGTGGACACCCGCAGCCTGAGGAGCATCTCTGGCCAAGATCCGCACAGTGCCAGGGTGCTGGCACTGCTGCAGGCTCAGGGCACCCTGTGGCTCTTGTCAGGGTACCTGTGGTGTCAGGAATGTGCAGTGAGTGCCTGTCATGAGCTGGAAGACCTCTGTGAGATGCCATGGTTTGATTCCCCACGTCCCTTAATATGGGCCCTGTGAGCTCTAGGTGATGTGAGATGCTCCTCAGCTCGGTGATGTCCCTCCCCTCCCAGCACCTGGCTCCAGACTCGTTTTGCTGGCCCTGCGTTAAGGGCAGGTTAGGTGGGTCAAGGAGGTGTTTGGGATGGCAGATCCTCCAGTCACTCTGCTCCTCACCCTGATAGTAGCAGCAAAGTTTGTCATCAACTTGGCCCCAGCACCCCTGGAAATTCTAGCCCTGGGTCTGCTTGCTCCTCCCTTTCACTTCCCCCCTTCTGCCTGCAACATGCCTGCCTTGACACCTCTCCTGGCCTGGGTGAGGAGTTATAGGGCATGTCCACCTGTCTGCCTGCAGCCGGTTCAAGCCACTGTCTCCAGTGTGTCAGGTAGAGCAGAGGGGAACATCCTGACTTACCCATCAGGAAGGGAGGCATGTACAGAAGGGATGAATGCCAGGCCATTTGCAGCAGTCGCAGTGTGGGATCACATCCATGGGATGCATTGGGGCTGGGGTGTCCGCAGGGTGATGGGTGGGAGCCCCATTCCAGAGGGAAGGCAGATGCAGACACATCTGGAGTGAGTCACCCTGAAGGGAAGAGCAGCATGAGCTGTCCAGAGATGGTAACAGTGTGGCAGGGTGGGAGGTGTGTTTATTTCACAGCCTCTCTGGTGGAGGAGATGGTGAGTGTGAATGGATTTAATACGGAAATGGGCACTCACTGGGATGGGAGGTCCCTTGCTCTTTGCAAAGATGCCCATGAAACTCTGCTCAGCTGTTGCCTGCAGCCCAGGCACTTTCTGTAAGTTGGCCTCTTATGCAGAAGCTGCCGTGTTGCCATAAAGACTTCAAAGTACAGCTTATTTGGAAGAGTGGAAGGCCCAGATCCAGGAGAGCAGTTAAGAAGGTAACAGGTCTCCTGGCCTTGTGTGTTGGTGAAGAGCATCCTGCACAGTGAGGCTTCTCCTCTGCCACCCTCTCAGGACAACAGCTGGGTGTGAAGAGCCCTTGTCACTCCCAGTGTGGCTTGTAGCCTGCTGATGAACCTCAGCACTGCATTGCATTGCTTTTTATTACTGCCCATGTGTTGCTGTAATGAACATCAAAACCCCATTAGATTAGAAGGCTTCCTTTGATGTGTAAATATTCAGTGGATGGGAAGAGGAATAAAATACACCTGAGGAGTGTTTCATAGACTTGCACAGGTGCCTCTCTATTCAAAGACCGAAGAGAAATTACCATTGCCATATCAAAGGCGAAGAGAGGTCCCAGCGGTGGTAGAAGGAAGGGGGTTTCTAACTCTGAGACCAACATCTAAACAGAGCTCGTGGAGGACCATGCAGAGGTGTAGCCAGACTCTGGAGTTAAGTGATGGAGAGACAACTGCACTGAACAGTAAGTGCAGGCAGGTAGCACTCCAGCTCAGTTCCTGAATCTGACCAGTGTTATTAGTCAGAGGTTGTGGGAGATATTCTACAGGTTCTTTTTGACTTTCTAATGCCCCTGAGTCTTGCCAAATGTGTTTGAAAGGGGAGTAGTCTGTATTATGGGTGGTGGTCTCAGCCATGCGATGGCAGGAGGAGCTGCAGGAAAGAGGGAGGCAGAACTCTTGGGTGAATCTGAGGCTGTGGGGGTTGAGGCTGAATAAGAAATAAATTCTGTTTTGAACTTAATGGAACATAAATATCAGACACTTAGCAACAGTACATGTATTAATCCTGTCCTGGAGAAAGGAGAAGCTGTTCTGAGAGCCTCCATACCAGAAAACACAGGACAATTGTACTCCTTTATAGAAACCTGTGGTTTTTCTGATGAAATTTATTTCAATCTATCCAAACATTTCAGAGCGGCACTGATGACTGCTCAGAGAAGGTGCTGTGTGGGAGTGCGGTTCACAAACAGAAGCAGCTTTGCAAAGGTGAAAATTGTTCTGACAAAAGAACTGTGTCCAGTGCATTATAAACAGAAAGCAAGTGATTGCTCTAACCCATGCTCAGCTGGTCAACTAAACACAACACGGTGGTCACTAGAAAATCAAGACAGTCCGTTTTTGGCTACAACAGGAAGCCTTTAGCTCCGTGTGGGTTGCAGAGGACTTCAGCCTGTGTGCTTGGGGATGTGCATTCATTTGTATGAGTGTTCAGAACCCTCAGGTGCAGACATTCAGTCCTAACAAATCTGCTGTGCCATCACCTGAAATCTGGCACCAAGACTGGAAAAATGCACTCCTCTGAGTTTATTGTCAAGTAGGGCATTGAAGAAGCAGCAGAGTGGCTTGGTGTTTAAGGTCTTTATTGTTGAATGTTGTCTCTGAATAGAATGTGGGTGCCGACCACGTGGGAACTTAAGAGCGTTGCTGAATATGGTGAATGCTTTCAAACCATGCCATTGCAGAAAGAGACATGTTTTCCACAAATATATCCTTTTTTTCACAGGGCTGTGAGTGAATTGTCCCCTGTCTTGTATTGTCGTCATAGTAGATTGTATCACGATTCCAGGCTTCAGGGTTTAACATATATCACAACTGCCTTCACCACTCACTTGGGTGCCATCCAAACCAAACAGATTGTAGCACTGCTGAAACAAATTTTGATTCAGGTGCTGAACAAATGGTCATAAACGATGGTGCACATGCAGAGAGCTGGCCCTGAAGTGACAGCCAGCTACTGCAAACTTTGCCCTATTCACCTTGCCCAGGGAGGAGACGATATTACAGGCTGGTGGGATACATAACACCCTTATCACCTCCTCTTCAGTGCTTATTATACCCCCAGGCATTCAGGAGCACCAAGACGTCATCCCCGACTGTAGGACCTGTTGGGGAGCCATGATTAGTTGATCAGGGTAGGAGGAGGGATGGTAGACAGAGAATTGCAGAGGGTCTTCCAGGCTGGCGATGGCCAGGAAAGGGATGAAAATCTCTGGCCATTTAGGACTTGTGGTGGAATTGTCTTCACATTGTCTTCCCATTCAGCATGTTGAGGATAAGACCTACTCTCACACCACATGGTGTTAACATTGATGTGCTCAGCTTAAGTGATGCCCACACCCCTTGCATGTGATTGTTTTCAAAGGAAGTTGTGGGGACATGTCTTTCTCCAGCTCTCTCCTGGCACCACCCAACCTGTTAGTGCTCTTGCCAGTGTGGTTGTGGCCCAGCCAACTTGCACACCACCAGTCAGTGTCTAGGCAAAGTTCAAGGGAGGCCTTTGACCAAGGAATGGGATAGACAAGGCAGCTTTGTTTAGGCTGAGCAATTTGGTCCCTAGCAGGTCCGTACCCTCTGTGCCTCTTTTGCTTAGTCATGCAGACAAAGTCTTTTGGAGCTACAAACCCAGAGCTGGGAAGTAACAGAAGAAAGTAATGGAAAAAGGAGATGCTGACTGGGATATTTGGTCTACCGATGGAGAACAAAATATTGCTAGAGGAAATCCTCTGAATCTCAGGTATCAATACTAACTATGCACTAGAGTCTGAAAGAACGCCCAAGCTTCCTCCTGGGACAAGGGCAGACAGAGGCAAGAGAGCTTTTTGTGTCAGTGGAGAAGTCCAGGACCAAAATCTTCTGGTGCATCTCGCCCAAGGTGTCTGACTTCTCAATGCATAAATTCCCTCTCTTTGGCAAAGAGGATGCAGAGCTGCCTTGACACAGCCCTTTGAAGGCCATATGGGCTATCAATAAGGAACAGAGTTTATGTCAGAACACGTCTATGCTGGGAGGACATCAACCTCTCTTCTCATGTCCTGAATGGAAAATGTTTTAAATGAGGACAGGATTTCCCTTCTGAACATATTTCCAGGAAGTCCCAATGTTTGTGCTGAACCATCTCTTCTATTGACTCAATGAGGAGGAAATATGGACCTGAGATAGGAACAGCATCTTCTGGAGAGCTGACTGATTCTTTGTTTAATGGGGCTTCTCAGGTGCACAGGGAGCAAAGTGCTGGTTTTCGCTTTACAACTTCCTCATGCTGGTGGCTGATGAAAGCACATGGATAGGGCATTGTCTCCTGGCTGGGAAGAAAACGCAGGGCTGGGCTTTGGGAGATATCCTAGGGACAGGTTTCTGCACTCAGACCAACTTTGAGTCCACTGCATTGCCAAAATAATCATTAATTGAATCTGATTCTCTATCCAAATGCTTGTTTCTCCTGAAGCACATCAGGAATGAAACTCACACAGCAGTGTTGGGATGTCTGAAGCTCTTCAACTTAATTTTCTCTGGTAGTGGGAAATTTCTTATTTTAAGTAATGTCCTCTTCAGAAATTACTAATTAGACAACAGAACAGGAAATGTAAGAGACAGTAAAATCCCCTCAGCTGTCCAGCACATTTCTACGTAAATATGGTGGTAAAATGATGAAAACAAAACCTTTCGGAGACAAAGGCAAGTGAGAGACCCAGTGACGCAGCAGTGAAAAATCTATACTTTGTTATAATAAAGTGAAACCACTCTGTTTATCCTGTGTCTTGGAGGATTTGGCACAATTATTCTTAGGAAAGGAAGGAAGCCATGTAGAAATGAGAATAGTCCAGATTTTTGCTAAAATATTTGTACAAATCAGGTTATTCAACTAGAGTAAAGGACTTCTTTGGGGCTGCTGTTTCTGAAATTATCCTGCAAAACTGGAAGGACCGTAAATGCTTGGCTTTAATAGCCAGCTACATACAATGCAAACCTGATCAGTGAAGCTTGAAATGTCTGTGGCAGGGAAGAAAGGCAGAGTTTTATGTCTCTGTGGAGGTGTACAGAAGACCAGACAAAAAAAGCTGCTTAACACAGGGAGGAAGGCAACCAGTGATCTGCCATCTGCTAAAAGTCACTTTGTGGTCAGAGGCAATGGGGTGAATTTCCCACGCTGCCTTTTGCCTGGGTTGGTTGTGAAGGCTGGGAGGAGCCGTATCAAAGGACATCACCTTGCACCCAGCCTCCCCGGGGTGTTTGGGCAGCCTCCTTACCCCTAACTCCCACCCAGCCTGCATGGCTGTGGGGCAGGGACCCAGCAGAAACCATCCCAGCAATTTGTGGAAGAATTAAAGTTGTGCTGTCTAGTTTTCAGTTTTGCCTCTAGCAAAATCTAAAAATGTTCCACATCACTTAGAGGTGTCAGGTTATTTGGCTGTAGGCTGGGAACGGCGCTCAGAACATCTCGGTTACACATTACCCTGAATATCTCAGCAAATTACTTGCAGCTAATTGAAATAAAGGAAACACAGTGGCTCGGTTTACCCAGTGAACTCTATATAGCAATGCAACCACTGTGTTTTGCATTGATCATAAATCAGGATTTATTATCCCACCTGGCAAATATTGACTTTTTTTAAGTCGGTACTTCCTTCTCACGTCAGTATAGCAGTGTTCATCCCAACTAAAGTCAATAGTTTCCTATTAACATTTCAGCTGTAGAAGTGCAGAGTGTCTGAGTCTTAGACATTGCCCAAAATCCCCAAACCTCTGGTCAGTGGTTTTCAACCTGCTTCAGTTTACTGAATCTGAAAAATGTTCCTGTGACAATGCAGCCCCTTCTAAAACAACTTAACTGTACTGATAACAGACTGCAGGTTGATGAGTTACTTTCTGTGGACCCCCACATAAGCAGGGATTTGTGGATCAGAGGTTCAAAAGTGCAGATCCAAGAGATACATGGGAGACGGTCAATCACTCGGACGCAAATTGTTTCACATATTGAATTTAGAGGGTTCCTGAGTCATGAGGAGGATGAGCTCCAGAAAACCTCTTAACAGCAATCACCAAGAATGGGACTGTTGAAGCGAGTGATGGCTGTGGGTGCTTGCGTATGTTTGACCTATGAATGTGCCTATCACATAAATACATATATATTATATTTTATATATTTTTTTCTATCTGTGAATTCATCTTGAAGTCATAAAAAAATTGCATGGGTTGGGGGATGGGAAATCAGTCCCACACTGACAGTGCTGTGTCCATCACCTGTCCCCTGTTCATGGGAAAGATCCTGGGGACAGCGTGGTGGCTGCAGCTCAGCGATCCCCATCAGATGAATTTGCAGCAGTGGGATTTCTACAGAACAGAACAAAGAGATAGGTTGTAAATTCTGCAGAGCCAGGGATATGGGGTAAGTGCAGAGGGACTCAGACACAGGAAATCTGGGGAGGAGACGGGATCAGCTGGCACATGTTCACAGTCTCACTCAAGTTAGTAGAAAAGAATGATATCACTGGAGGAAAGGGAGGGGAAACTCCACATGCTTGGGGGACAAGTTATGGGCAGGTGGAAGGGACCAGGACACCTTGAAGAAGGTTAAATATCAAGTGAAGAGGAGCTTAGAATGATCAATTGTGTTGTCCTTGTATCTGTGCTTTTTTGTACTCTGTAACGAGGTGATGATGGATAACGGAACAACATCTTGTTCCCGATGGGAGAACTGTACCTCCAGAGTAAGTACTGGGGCTTTCCACACAAAGGCCAGTGGAGGGATGGCTGTTGGGGGGTGAGGAGGAGTTAAGCACCGTTTCAGGCTTCTAGGCCCCATGTCCTCTCCCAACAAAGGAGCAACAATTGATCTTTGTGGCCTGGACACACAAAGATCACTGTGGGCTCCCAGGATCACAGGAGTGTCCAACCACAGAGTGGACCACTGAGTCCTGAGGTGCAGGAGCCCTACCAGGATGGCATTAGCAGTGTTCTGGGGCTACCTAATAGGAATGCACTAACAGAGGTGCTCCTGAGTCACAGCTGGTAAAGAGATACGAGGAGCAGGAAGGCACAGCATGGGAATCCAGCAATGGAGATGGATGCTGCAGGGCTTCCCATCGCCCTTGGGTGTCTGGGTAAGCAGGGCCTCAGGTATGAGGCTAAGAGCACAGGAGCTCCCTAACACAGGTATTTTCTGAGGTAGATGTTCAGAAGGGAAATGTTCTAGGTCAAGACTCTCTACTCAGTAACCAGCCTGGGATTTGAAACCAAGGTTGGCCATGTTCCTACTCCTGAGGATTTCTTCAGTGTCCTCTAACTTGGACTCCAGTGGGTTTCTTCCCTCCGTGGGCCCCAATTCCACCCCTGGGGAGGGTGAAACAGCAGAACCCATGGTGAAGTTTTTTTGGGTGCGGATGCCATGCTGTGTGTAACAAACTACAGTGGTCTCTGAACAATCTGAGTGCCTGGAGGGCATTGTTGGCCTGCTGGACCCCTCTGAGATCCTCAGACAGGTCCTTTCCTGTGATTTGCAGTATGAATCATCCTACAAAGGACAGATACCCAGCACACTCTGGGGAGCTCGTGCATGGCTGTCTACTGCAAAGGGTAAGATGTCCTTGAGTGTAACTGCCTGAAAAATGGGTGTCAGCTGCAAGGTAATCAGACATGTACAAATGCTGTCCTCTCCAGTTGGTGTTCATCTCTCCCCAGTGGGTTGTTCTGGCAGAGCCTGTGGCAATGCTTGGCAAAGCTGTAGAGAAGCTCATGTAAGTTCTCAAGACTGGACTTCTTTTGGGTGGTAGGTGAGATGAATTCACCCCTGTGAGGAGGCCTCAAAAATGAAATCTGCGAACCTCTTGCTGATTTGATGTATTTTCCCTATGTGTGTCTGAATGGGGATTTACAGCAACAAGTCAGGCTGCCCCAGGCCCACAGAGTTGCTGTCACAGATGCCAGAACTGATAAGTGCAGTTGTGTTTGACTCAAGGGTCTCGAAGGACTCCCAGTTGTAAATGCTGACGTTGATAGAGGGGTCATCTTCCATCCTAGCAACATTGTACAAAGTGACAGACTTCGAACAGCCCATAAACGTTGCATGATTCAGGAAATACCTTGGGGTACATCTGGCATCAAGGAAAAGCCAAAGAGAAGATGTTTAACCATCTCTCTGTCTTTCTACCAAGCTGAGATGAGCAGTACAGAGTGGCCAGTGTTCATGGACCCAGGCCTGCTGAAATGAGTAGAAAAAAGATCAAGTTTTATTTTTTATTTTTTTCCATCTCAGAGTGCATTTTTTGATCATTTCCTCATTTTTCAGATTATTGATTTCTGTCGTTCAGGGAAACTCCTAGTTTTCAAGAAAACTGGGAAATATTTTGAGAGCTGATTTCCAAGCAGTTCCTTTCCAGAGCTGCAGGACATGATGGCAAGAGCCTCACAGTGAATGGAGCTTGTAGCACTCAGAGCATCCTCTCCAGCAGATGCTCTAATGCCAAGTGTACAAGGGCACCTAGTTTGGAGACCCCAATTTAGGAGCAAATTGATGCATTTTGGTGAGATACATTTTTAAGGATCTGGTCCAGTCCCAGCATACTCGGCAGATTCCCAGGGTGTCCCATCATCTCTTAGAGCTCTTATGGTCACTTGCCTTAGCACCATTTCAAAGCCAAGGGTCTGTCCTGTCACCAAAGGAAATGTTGTGCTGATTTGACATGGTTCTGCTCTCTTGAGCAAACCAGGGCAGTTTGCATTGCTACTCTACCAGCACATATGGCAACATGAAGCTCTGAAACCATTATGGTTGCTTGAGAGAATCAGCCAGCAAAACAAACACTAGATGTTTAGGAAGGCCAGAGCAGCTACGTCCCATGGCACACACACAGGGAGCCTGACCTGCTGCATTCTTCAGGACTAAACAAAATCTTCAGCCATTAATGCAGCAAGGAAACAAGTTTTGAACCTTCCCTGTGGTGATACAATGGATGGAGGGAACATGAAACCAGTGCCCAAGTTAAACAGGAAGTCCAAATTAACAGTGATGCAGAGTGACACATCCTAGTTGTGATGAGGAGGCATCTTAGTAGCTTCACAGCCTGGATGACTGTAACTCATCTCTTAACTGTAGGCAGCAGCTGCCAGAAGCGAATTCCACTTAATCCTCTCAGCCCCTTCTTATGAGGCAGGGGAGCAGTTGCAAACTCTGGTACCTGTGACGGGCTGTAACACTGTCCTGCCTGGCTAAGCCATCTTCCAGCCCATCCTAGTCCAGCTGCTGAAGAGTTTTGGGGGACTGAAAATGTCCTCCTTACCTTGATGGACAAGCCCTTTCCTACCTAAAAGCCCTGCCCTGCCATGGACAATGGAGACTGGCACTTGATACAGGGCAGCGATCGCACTTTTTCTTGGAGGCCCTCTTTGTGCATCACAGGTCTGACAATCCTGCCACCCAGCACAGGACCACTGAGTAATCATTGAGGAGTGAATTCGTGGTGACCACACCAGGGGTGAGTGTGTCCGGCTCACTGCAGTGGCCAGGAGCGCGCTGGCTGGGACACGCCACTAGAGGGGGACACAGCCATGTGCAATGGGACGTGGCCACCAGCCACGAGTGTGGACATGTGGGGCAGACTCAGTGGCCCAGTAACTGGGTGGCCAGCATGAGCCATTGCCATCTCAGACCTTCTGTACGTCTGTTGCCCAGTGCTTACAGCCCAGACCATACCCAGCCACAGGAAGGCAATGCGCACGTAAAACACTTTAGCCATTTGGTTGATGTGAAGTCAATGTCTGTGGTGTGGGATGGGGGGAATTTTGCTTTTCACTCTTTCCACTTGTCATTGGTATGACTCTGGATGTTGCCTGGCATTTTTCAGGTCTGCAAATCTTGGAAACCCTATACTGGGTCTCCTCACTGTGTGGTGTGGTCATGTAGCATGGTAGGATATAACCTGTGGGGAAGACCCAAAAATTACTTCAAAGAGAGGAAGAGTTTCAAGAGTTTTTCACTTTATCTTTCCCTTTACTGTGGCATGTCTTTAAAAAGAGATCTCTATTTTGGGATAGCCAGGCTGTGTCTGTGCCTGATGTCATGACCTGTGGCCTCCTGCTTCTCTTTCCCTCTAGACCTTTTCTTGGGAACATTAGCTCCAATGAATTCTAGTGGTACAGCTGAATTATCTGGGATGTACAGCTAAGCTGAGATCTGAAGGTGAGGCAAGGTTCCAGAGGAACCTGAAGGAGGATGGGACATGATTCCTACTACTTTCAGTAGTAGTAAGATCAGTGCTTAATTCTTCAGCCAACTTTGAAAAGTACAATTTTGTGGATCAAATTGCCCAAAAAAGGGTTATACTTAGTCAATGAATGATGTTGATGACCTTCTGTTCATCTGGAAGTGAGATAGTTTGCATGGCTGCAGGGTCTATCTGCCTAGTGTAGACAGAAGTGTGATGCTTAGCTTAGCATGGGATGCATAGACATGTGGTGGAGAGAGAGAGGAATGTAGGGTTCAGCCATGGAAATTGATGACCCAGGTCATGAAACATCTGAATGTCGGCGGGGCACATGTGGTTTTGGTGACATCCCATTTTACGCCTGCATTATGGACATGGATGGTCTGGGTGGACATGGGACTCGAAGAGCATGAGTGTGTTTGTGTGCGTGTGTAAGACCAATGTCTCTGCATCAAAACCTCTTCTGGTTATGTTTTCCTCTGTGCAAAATCAAGGCTGTTACAAGAAGCCGGGGTCCGTGCAGTTTGATTGACACCTCATGATTTTGCCAAAAAACCACACAACCCCCCCATGTTTTCCTTAAATGCTTTTCAATCAGCCACAGAAGTTTTGTTTTTCAGCTAAAGGCAGAAAAATACTTAAAATCCAGTCTAGAGTAAATGAACCTAAACTGGTGGCTGCAAGTCCCAGCAGATAATAAGTAGTGAAATTACTTTGCATTGTATTAGCTAATTGCTGAATCTTACAGTAATTTCTCCTACTCAAATAGTAGGTATTTTATTTACTAGATTTATTGCTAACTGAAACCCTCTATAGCAGTGAAACTACTTAGGATTTCTTTAGTATGAATTATTGTGAATTTCTGCAATTGATTGCACAATGAATAGCTCTTTTTATCACTCCAGAGAAATGTAGGGATGGGATTTCATGCCATTAATTTTTATGGGAGTTCATTGTCAGGGGTCCTCAGGGAGCTTTGAAAATCACAGCCCTTAATTTTTAATTTTCAGTCCTTACAAACAATGCTGTTTCTTTGGGTGTGCCTGTGAACTGAGGGCCAGTCAAACATCGGTTCTTCATAGGCCCTGCCAAATGCTGGATCCTTCTGAGTTTATTATTTTAATCTGTAATTACAAGGGAAGAGCTGAGCCCTGGTGCACAACCCAATTCTGTGCTGTCCTTCCCTTGGTGCCTCAATCCTGTTTGGCTCCAGTTGAAGCATTTGGCCAAGGACCCACACTTGGAACCATATACGGACTCATAGATGTGACATGTAGTAACCAAAGGGTAGTTTTGTGAGGGGAATTTGCTCTTGTTAGGGCAAGTCTGGGCACCTGGGCACTTACAGCAACTTCTGGAGCTTAGAGAAGCCAAGTTGCGTTTTGGAGGAATCTGTGGACATGGGTGGTCCCTGGGAGGGTCCTAGCCCACAAGCAGATGCTGCTCTGGGCTGATCCCCAGAACTTGGGAGCCACTAAGGAAATCATTAGGAAAAATATCTCTCTCTGCCCCAGAGAGGGTGTGGGAGACAGGAGAAGTTGGGGGAAGTCTCCCTGCAGCATTTGGTCCCACAGAGACCAAACACGTTTTGTCTTTGTCGTCTACATCCAAGATCTGAGCTGACACCCTATGCTTGAAAAATACCTGCAGTTACAGAAATGGGAACCCGTACTGTGATTTTCACCTTTCTCAAGAGAAATGGCATTACATCTCATGTTTTGCCTCAGGGGACAGACATCCGCCCAGTGTCTCGAGCAGCTCCCACTGCAATGACCTTATAGACCTGACTCACATCTTCCTGGCCTGACTTCTCTCACTCCCTGCCTGCGCTACCCGCCTGTTGGCAGGGTGCTGGGGGCCCTGCAGCTGCTGGCACCTCCCTCTACAGTCCTGGGTGATAGGACCCATTACGCAGACTGGCACCACCTTTGTCGTGCTGTCCTCCATCATCTGAAGACCTAATTTGCCCCATGCTGTTGCTTGTAGCCAGCATGCTCTGCAGGAGCTCTGTGGTTCTGGGCAAACACAGAGGTGTTTGTGCCCAACTGGGTAGTGGCCATGGGTTAAATTTCATTGAAAAGATAGGATGGTAAAACCCAGCATCATCCCACATCCAACAAATGGAAAGCCCAGGGATGCAGGCTGTCCCTCCTCCCTTGTCTCCTGCCTGTGTTTCACTGCTCCATCTGCTGTGCCAGGAAGACAATTTGCAGTACCCCTGGTTCAGGTGGAGAAGTTAAGGGGGTTCCTCATCTGACTCAGAGACAGCTCTGGATGGTGGAGGGGAACTGGGGACTCCTGAGGAGGGGCTGGATACTTCCAGCATCTGGGGCTAGGAGGATAGTGGGATGTGGGTACATGGTCCTTGTCTGGTCTTTCTGCCCTCTGGCAAGGGGCATGTTGCTCTGGGACTTTGGATGGTGACAGGGAAGCAGGATTTTGGATGACTCTGTGACTTTGTTGAGGCAACAGGGAATGGGGGAAGAGCTTGCAAGTGAGAGGAGCACCTACCTCAACAAAGGCAGGTCAATTGGCTTGGAGGCAGAACCTTTATTGATCCTGGTGGCCAGTTGGTGGTGATCCATCAGCTCATACCCAGCTGCAATGTGCAATACTGGGGTCTGCTTAGCTGGGCTGATGAGGTCCATCACCCAAGGGAGGCTTTAAGGACCAAGAAGTTCTAAGCATCTCCCACCAGCATGCGCCCCTCTGTATGTGGCAGTCTAGGGTGGGATACTTTTTGGTGACCCCTTATTGCCAGGTGAGCCCTTGTTTGCGCAGTTGCCCGGTGGATGAGATGTATTTATAGCTGTTGTTAAATCATAGCCATGCAGCTGAAGGACTGGGCTGCTTCCAAGGACTGCTCACGCCGATCTGGAGGGGGATGGAGGCAGGTTACATATTTACACATTAGTTTAAAATGTGGATTCTTTCCCCCAGGGGCCCAGAATGGCTCATAGGCAGCTGCTCCAGCCATCAGCTCAGCTCGTATTTATTTGTGTTTTTCAAACATTTAGTCAGTATTTACACAATAGACGCAATATTAGTAATATCTGCAATAATTTATATGATACCAAATGGGATTTCTCACGGCCAATGGGCTGCCTGGGGACTTGGCCCCTGCTCCCTGTTAAAAGCTCAAAAAAGTACAAATTAACAAGCCGTAAAATAACATCTTCATAAAAGAACAGGGGAAAAGAGGCCAGATCCTGGGAGGTGCTGAGTGATTGTGACAGCCTGAGGGCCGCTGGGGATGGAGGGTGCTCAACACCTGTGAAAATCAGGTCTCAGCCATCCCACAACGAGGAGAAAGGTTCCTACATGGCAGGCCTAGCACGGACATCAGCATTTCTCTGTGCCATGGTGGAGCAAAGCTATGAATGGGTACTGGTGGCATCAGGGGAATCCCTTTGCTCTCCACAAATTGTCAGGGGACCACATGCCACCAGGGTGGAAAGCTCCTGTCTTCCCTATCTCCCACTTCTGTAGGTGCCCATGGTGAGAGCAGGCAGATAAACTTTGGGTCAGGGGTAGACTGTGGGGCACGTACCAGCAGCAGTGCCCAGGAAGGAAACGAGTGCATGATCCATCATCTCCATGGCTGGACTCTGGTCGTATGTGCACAGTGCTACCTCAGAGACCAACAAAGTGACCACTGTGCCTCAGGGACACATTTCTTTGTGAGAGAGACTAAAATGAGAATGTTTGGGGACCATCTTAATGCAGGCCAATGTTTTCCCAGCTTCCTCCGAAAAAGCAAGAAATGGAAGCATTGTGGGGATGGGGTTTGGGCTGGCTTTCAGTCTATCCACGAACTTCAGGGCTGTCTGTTAGCAAAAGCTGTTTTCCCAAACCGCAGTGTTGTGCCTCAACTTAACAGCAGACTCCCTTTTTATTTCCTGGGTATGTTCATCCTGGGAAAAGTGGTTTCCCAGCCTGCATCTTCTCTACTGTGCACTTCTCTCTGCCAGGGTGCCCCTTCACCAAGCATCCTACCCTGCTCCTGCATCAGCAGCAAGGTGCCATGCTCCCAGAAGCTCTGTGCAAACAGCTCTTGCAGACTCACACATCTCCATGCAATGTTCCAAAGCACTGGTGGATCTCTTGCTTCGCTGGAGCCTCTGCAAAGTCCCTGACCTATGCGAGCTGCAGGGTGGGAATACAATGGGAATAAGGGCATCCTGTGCTCTCTGGTGCTACTGGTATCACTGCCTCAGAAGCTGCCCAAACACCTTGCACCCTGCAGCCAGTGACTTGAGACCAAAGATTACTTTCCTCTGCTGAAGTTCTCCTATCATCAGCTCTATCTCCCCCTGCACCAGCCTCAGCACCTGGGGACACCTCGGCCCCAGTCCTTTCATGTCCCTTGTGCTGCAGTGCCCTCACACACCACTCATCACAGGATGACAGGGGGGATCTGGGGAGGTCTAGAGAAATAAGCCTTTGGTATCCCCATGACTTTCTTTTCCCTTTGCATCTCCCCTCCCACCCTCTCTCAATGACAGGGAATGTTGCCATTTCATCTGGGGCACCCACAGCCGTCCTGGCCGTCACAGCCCACCCTATGAATGGGGTCCAAAGGGGTTGTCCTCCTCCTCCTCTATCTCCTGTTCCCGCCTTTTGGACGGGGCTATGAATGGCTTGGCAGTGGCACAGGACAGGGTGATGGTGGCCTGAGATGATGGCATGTGGAGGCGGTGGCAGAAGTTTGGGGATGGAGGGTGGGGTCATGCAGCATAACGTAACTGCAGGGCACAGTCCAGGGGGACCGGGAGCGTGAGGAGGCGTGTGTTGTATTTCAAGCAACTCCACACTGTCTCTGCCTCTGCAGCCACTTGCCATATTCAAACCAGATGCAATATCCGCTTGTCAGCAGTGTAGCGTGCATGGGGGGATTTCATTCATATGTTTTGGACCTATCCCAAGCCAAACAAATGATGGAAAGGCACAATTAACCCAATCTCAAATCTAATCTGCTCTGAGTGCCTTTCTGTCCTGGGTTGTGCCTGCTCCACATGGTGGTGACTTGCCTCCAGATATGTGTGAGGAGACATTGGACACTTGGCCAATAAAGCAAATGACAGCAGTTGGAAATAGGGACTGGTGATGGTGCTGGGGTAGGCTGAGCCTGAAGCAAAGGCCACACACTGGTGTGGCAGCAGCCTTGCACCAGCATGGAGATCGGGAAGGTGCAACACAAGACTGAGATCATGGGTGAGAAGGGACCAGGTCACACACCACCATCTCCAAGACCATGGTGATGACTGTGGGACATGAGAGCAGGGACAGAGAGGTGCTCTATAGAGAGCAGGAGGTCTGAGGTCTTTAGTGAGCTATAGCAGGTCCAAAGTGATCACAAGAGGCTCTGGATGGTCTTGTGTGGACTCCCCAGCCCACCAGGTTTGTTACCATGGCCAAAGCAGAGGAATGTTCCTGATTCCATCACCCATTTTGCTTTGTTCAGGGCTGACTTCACAGAGCCAGCAGATGTTCCCAAGACAGAGCTGTCCCTCTGAATACTTTCTGGACTGGTCACACCAGTTGTCCTTTTCATGTCCTTCTACCTGTGCCAGACCCTTGTAGGAGCACCTTTCAAAAAAGGGCTTTTGGCAGATTCATAGACTTTGTTTTTTCTTCAGTGTGGTGTCCTCCCTGAAGGAGAGATAAAAGGTTCTTGTACACCTCTCCCATGGCCCTTCTGATAAGGGATGTCTTCTCAATGCAAACTCGCTTCCCAGTTTCCCAGCGTTCTATCTCTTTGTTTAGGGCTATTTGAGAAGGCCTTGAGCTCTGAGTCTGAGTCCATCTGACTCCCATGAGTTATCCTGGGGGATCCTTCTTGGGAGAGCATCACCGTGGAGAGATGTTGAATGAAGAAACTGGTTGTGATACTGCACAGGAAGCCCAGTGAAAATGTCCCCGGGCACCACTGGCTTTCCACTACCTCAGGGGTTCTTTCTTCACCTTGGGTGGACTTGAGGTCTTTGGGTCAGGTCCTAGGGAAGGTGTCTTGGTTTGGGATTTGGAGGTGGGGAGGGTGATTTGGCATTCTGATATATTGGGCTTGCCAGCTAAGACATAGCTCAAATCTTGCAGTGCAGAGTTTCCAAGCTGCTGTCAGAGATCAGGGAGCCTGCTGACCTGGTGCACGGCTTTCCTGTGGGACAGAGACCCTTTGGCCATGCCCTGGGTCATGAAAGGGACTTTTCTCATCTATCCCTGCTCATATTCCTCTCCATGTTCCTCTTCAAAGACCTGCTTGGAACTACTTAGCCCTTTGGCAAGGGGGCCCAAGAGAGCTGGCTGATATTCAAACATCACTTCCTTCAAGCTCAATACAGGTGCATTCCTTTGAGTAAAAAATCAAGTAGAGGAGGCAGAAGACCAGCATGGATGAGCAAGGAGCTGCCGGAAAAACTCATGTGGAAGAATGAAGTTCACAGCATGTGGAAAAAAGGACTGGTCACTTGGGAGAATTATAGGAAAACTGTCAGGGTTTGCAGGGATGCAACAAGTAAGGCCAAGGCCCTCTTGGAATTAACTCTGGCAAAGGAAGTCAAAGAGAACAAGAAGGTCTTCTTCAAATACATCGATGGTAAAAGGAAGACGAGGGCCCACTGCTGAATGAGGTGGGAGCCCTGGTGACAGAGGATGCAGAGAAGGTGGAGTTACTGAATGTCGTCTTTGCTTCAGTCTTCACTGCTCAGACCAGCCCTCGGGAATCCCTGACCCTGGGAGTAAGAGCGAAAGCCTGGAGGGGGGAAGTCTCTCCACTGGTCAAAGAGGATCGGGTTAGAAATCACTTGGGTAAACTGAACATGCACAGTCTGTGGGCCCTGATGGGCTGCACCCATGAGTGCTGAGGGAGCTGGCTGATGTTGCCCTACCACTCTCCATCATTTGTGATCATGGAGAACAGGTGAGGTTCCTGAGGACTGGACGAAAGCTAATGTCACTCCAGTCTTCAAAACAGGCAGCTAGTTACAGACCAGTCAGCCTCGCCTCCATCCCTGAAAGGTAATGGAGCATCTCATTCTGGAGATCATATCTCAGCACATGGAAGAAAAGAAGGTTATCAAGAGTAGCCAAGATGGATTTACTAAAGGGAAGTCATGTCTGACTAATCAGCCTTCTACAATCATGTGACTGAATGGGTAGATGCAGGGACAGCAGTGGATGTTGTCTACCTTGACTTCAGCAAGGGTTTTGGCACTATCTCCAGTAACATCTTTGTGGGTAAGCTCAGGAAGTGTGGGTTATAAGAGTAGACAGTGAGATGGGTTCAGAACTGGCTGAACAACAGAACTCAGAGGGTCGTGATCAGTGGTGCAGAGTCCAGCTGGAGACCTGTAAGTAGTGGTGTTCTCTGGGGGTGAGTTCTGGGTCCAGTCTTATTCAACATCTTCATCAATGACCTGAATGAAGGGACAGAGTGTATCCTCAGCAAGTTTGCTGATGATATGAAATGGGGAGGAGTGGCTGATGCACCGTCAGGCTGTGCTGCCATCCAGTGAGATCTGGACAGGCTGGAGAGCTGGGCAAAGGCAAACCTAATGAAGTTCAACAAGGATAAGTGCAGTCCTACACCTGGGGAGGAATAACACCACACACTGGTACAGGTTAGGGGTAGATCCACTGGAAAGCAGCCCCATGGAGAGGGACCTTGGTGTCCTGGTGAACAATAAGTTTTCTATGAAATAGCAGTGGTCCCTTGTGGCCAGGAAGGCCAAAGGTATCCTGGGGTGCATAAAGAAGAGTGTGTCCAGGTCAAAGGAGGTTCTCCTCCCCCTCTACTCTGCACTAGTGAGACCACATTTGGAGTACTGTGTTCAGTTCTGGTCTCCCCAGTTGAAGAGGGACAGGGAAATACTGGAAAGAGTCCAAGGGAGGCTCCGAGGATGTTGATGGGTCTGGAACATCTCTCTGTGAGGAAAGCCTGAGAGCCCTGGGGCTGTTTAGCCTGGAAAAGACAAGACTGAGAGGGGATCTTATTAATGTTTACAGATATCTGAAGGGTGGGTGTCAAGTGGAAGGGGACAGTCTATTTTCAGTTGTGCCCTATGATAGGACAAGAGGTAATGGTCATGAGTTGAAACACAGGAAGTTCCACCTCAACATGAGGAAGAACTTCACTGTGAGAGTGATGGAGTTGGAACAGGCTGCCCAGAGCGGTTGTGGAGTCTCCTTCTCTGGAGACTGTCAAGATCCACTTGGATCTGTTCCTGTGTGGGCTGCCCTGGGTGACTCTGCTGCCCTGGGTGACTCTGCTCTGTCAGGGGGGTTGGACTCGATGATCTCCAGAGGTCCCTTCCAACCCCTACCATCCTATGATTCTATGTTAGGAGAACCCATCATGGTGGATGTAAGATAGGAGGGACGATAAGAAAGTGCATCAGTGGGAAATGGACCCAGGAAGTGTACCAGTCCATCACCCATCCTGACTCCACCTGTCATTCCCTGCAAGACCAGGCCCTACCCCCTATCCGTGTCACTCCCTCTGCCTATGCCCGCAATCTCATCTTTTTCTGCAGGCCATCTTCATCTGGCTCCATCCCATGTGTCCTTGTTCTTTTACTCCCCTTGCCCAGCACAGTTGCTTTTTCTCCACTACCCCACCTCTTCCATGGCCATTGCCTCGCTTATTCTCTCTCCCATCTACAAAAGCTGGCCCTGCTTTGCAGCTGTGATCTCTGTTCTCCTCTCCCAGCTTCTTGCATTGCTGACAGCTCCAAGGAAGACCAGGACAGTCCCTTCATCTCATGTCAGCCTCGTTTTCTGTCAGGGCCTGCCTTTCAACTTAGCAAGCTGTTTGCCCTGGATTTCGCTGCCTGGGTCTCTCTATAGATAATTCCATGTGTCTGGATGGCTGGTGACCAAACAGGCACTGTGGTCCAATTATGGCAGCCAGAAAGTCCACATGGCCCGCTGAATGTCCCGTGGCTATTGGCCTGGTTTATTGATGCTGCTCCAGCACACACACTCTGTGTTGAGCTATCCCATGCAGGGACAGCTTGGTCTGGTGCTTGAGACAAGTCATGATTGCATGGACAATACCAGATGAGGTGCACCCCAAGTAAGATATACTTAAGGACCGCTTGTGAACCTGCCTCCCTGCCACTTGCCCTTTGTTACACCTGCGGAACAACTCTTCGACCTGTGTCTGGTACAAGTGGCCACATCTGCTTGAACCTGCATACAGCTCAGCCAGGGGACTGGGTATCACCCATCACTTTTTCCTTGTCTTTCCAGGGACCCGTGCGGAGCCCAGAAGGACACTGCAGAGGGGTTGACACCCCACAAAGATCAGGGGGTCTGCTGGCTCAGGTGGGCAGGGTTCTGACAAGGGGGAACCACATGGCAACTTCCTTCTGACAGGTGGAGAAGGGTCCACGCAGGGAGGAAGCCAAAGGCAGCAGAGAGTTTGCAGAGAGGCAAGTGGCTATAACATGTGCTTGCAAAGTGTTCATGGGTCAGGACCTGGCAAGTGACAAGTCTGGTTTTAAAACTGAGATGAAAGCAAAGCAGGCATTCTGCATACTCCTTAGATGCCATCTGTATGCGGCATGCTACAAGAGAGTCTTTCCAGACAGGGATGAAAAGAAAGAATGCAGCCTTTCTTTGCTAATCCCCTGACTCCAGCAGCTGGGTCTTGAAGGAAACAGTAAATCTTGCAAAATGTGTGCCGAGAGTTGGCCAGAACACAGCATCCTTGGAGGCTTGGCCTCTTGCTGCACTGCTGGGTATTGCTTGGTCCATCCCAACTAGGACTTTTGGTCATGGCCACGGCTGTTGGGTCCCTTCATGCACACAGGGCAGTGGTTAATGTTGGAACTTCCTCCTGTTTGAGCTGGTGGGAAGGTACTGGGTAGGATTTCCATGCTAGGGAAGGTGTTGGACACTGTGAGGACTCCTGGCCAAGAGCACATGGCATGACATGAGGATGGGATGCCTTCCACCAAGGTGGGACCTGGAGTCCTTTGACAGTGCTGACCTCAGGAATCTCTTGATGCCAGTGCAGCCAGAGACCATTTCCACTGGAGACCATCTCATCAGCCAGACAGGGAGACAAGTATGTCTCGTTGTTGAACTCCATCTAGTGGCATGTCCAGGCCTCAGCATGGCGGAACCATCTTGATCCCAGCTGCTCCACAGCCTGGACACTTGGAGCAGCCAGCTGGCCCTGGTCTTGGCCACAGGAACCAAAACAACAGCAGATTACTCCCTGCTCCTCTTCCCTGTCCCCAGGCTGTCTTGACATGCACTGGAAGAGAGTTTTGTGGCAGCAATCTGTTTACGAGAGAAGTAAACAGCTGATGCAGGGGGGTATTTGCAGTGAAGGTTTTGCTTCATCATCCAGTGGGGAAAGACAGCAAAAAAGGCAAGTTTAGATTTGGCCGTTTCGATGGGACAGTCCAGCTGGCAAGTTGTGCACATTTGTCCCTTCCAGGGGTTACAGATGTGCGTTGGACACTGTGGGAATGGGATTTTATAACAGTAATTAGTTTATTCCTGAGGTAAGCAGTATAAATAGGAGAAAAATTTGTTTCCTGTTCCAATGCAAATAACCAACTGGAAGCCAGTTGGATAAGGGCCATCGAATATCAAAAGCCAAACAGGGGACTATGTCAGCTCTATATCCCTTTCTGGCTTATTTGCATGCTGGTTGGTAGAGGAATGTTTCTCTTTAGGTTACTAAATTTACTAGCTTACTGTATTTTTTTAGCTTGGGGCTGGTTATTTGAGTGGCCACTGGCCAACTGGCTGCCTACAGTTTATTTGAATGGCTGGTGCCCAGGATTTGTCACTGGTCCTCTGAGCATCCCAGACTCAATCAATGTTATTGACCCAGGACAGTGAGCTGCTTCTCAGCTGGGCTGACCTCATGTCAGTGGCAGAGCTCTGCAGTCACGTCCTGACAGGCTTCTTCTTCACCAACCATGATCCTCTTGCTGCTTTTGCTTTTGGAACAACTGTATTTTCTTTCTGCTTTTCTTGTTGGCTTTTAGTTTTCCCTATGGTGGCATAAGCCACAGCTAGAAAGAGCTCCTGCTGTTCTCTACTGGGTGATGCTTTCTAACAACACTTTGGCCTGTCTCTGCAGCAGGGGTGTGAGGTCCTCCTTCTGCTCCAATAAACATTGCATTTGTGTTTTCCCCAGGCTTCCTTCACATCCAGTCCCAGACTTATATGGGAGCTCCACCCTCTACACACCATGGTTTTAGCAGACCAGGACCCTGTCTGGCTTTGGGTGCTGTCACCATCATGTCCGGAAGGGACAAAGCTTCACTGATTTTGTGAAGGAGAAAGCTGGTTGTTATCTCATCAACATCCGACCAAACCAGAGGTGCCTTTTCTGGCTGTTGATGTGGGATTAGCGGAATGATGCTCCACCTCCATTCCATCTTCATCAAGACCTGCAGCAAAGACAGATTTTATTTTCTATACTATAACTACATGGCCATTTTCCTGAGACTTCTTGACTATCTTGAATACCACTGAATTTTCCTCCTACTACTGGTGCTTTCACATGAGAGGATGCAGCAAGATTTTGTGGAGACTTGGCACTGTTTCCTCAGGACCCTGACATCTCCATTTCCCTCTCTGCCACACCTTGTCTCCTTGTCCTACTTCCACCTGCTGTCCTGACAGCTTTCTTTAACAGTTTAACAAGGAGAAGCAACTTTTGCAGCGGGCCCTTTGTCATCTTTCTCCTGCCATCATCAGAGTCTTACGTGTTTGAGGTGTCTCTCTTCTCCATCCCTCTGTCTCCCTGCTTAGTGTGTCCAACTGGAATTCATTTAATCATTCCTGTGGGATCACTGCTTAGGACCAGCCTTTGCTTCATGCAGATCCTTGGGCTATGAGGGCAGCACCATAGGTCACGTCCTTCCTGTGGCTAGTGACAAAGACATTTCATGGAAGCTTTTACCCAGCCTGTGGCCAGGTCCATAAATTCCTCCTGTTTGCCTGGAGAAATGCCACCCATTACACATAGATCATTCAGTGTTTCCCACAGTGAAAGACTCAGCACTGAGTGCTTCACAACTGCCAACTCCCAAAGCTGAGGCTGCAGTTGTCCCTAGGCTGGTGTTTGGGGTTTGTTTTGCTAAAAAAAGTGGGAAATTGGGTAAAAATGATCTCTTAAAATAGGGCCAGGAGGAATGCACTGCGGGACCCAGGTCAAGAGCAGACTTGGTGCCTGTGGGGGTGGTAAGTTTGGTGGAGGAACAGTTTGGTGTTGGGAAGCTCTTCTTCATCACTCTCATGAATGTTTCCCATGCCCCACCAAGGGCCATCTTTTCCATCTTGTCTTGGAGTTGGATATGGTATGTGAGATGTGACCTCAACCCCTCTTCTGGACAGTACTTCCTTGGGGACTTGGCGGGGGACAAGGTTGCTTCAGTTCAACACAAGTGGTTCTCCATAGCCCAGAGGCACTGAGCTTGGTGCAGGGCACTGCACAGACACCAACTGTTGTTATTTACCAGGCTGAGCTCCTGGGAATCTTTAGAGGGCTTAACACCAATATCATTTACTTCATGAGGATCTTTGTAAAATGCTCTTCACACAATTGTGGACGAAGGGTGTGTTCCTAAATGTAGCCTCCCTCTCCTGCCTTGCACATGCACTGTGATGCACAGGTGGTCCCATGGAGGCTGATGGCACCAAAGACACATGGGATGATCCCTGTGTCCCTGCAGTCCCTGAAGGCTGTCACTCCAATGACAGCTTCCAAAACCCAGATTTATGAGGGTATTTGGGTGTGTTGTAACATCTAATCCCCCTAGTGAGGCTAAGTCCACACCTCCAACTGCTCTGGAGTGAAGTAAAAGAGATGCCTTTATGTTAAACAACTTCAGGAGAGGCTGTCTGAGTCAGTCTTGGAAGAACACTTCCTTGCAACAATGGTAAATCCCAGACCTTGCAGGATTGCAGTGTGAAGAGGGATCAGGGGGGTCAGGCCCCATTCATGGCGAGGCTGCAGATCCCTATCAGCACAGCCTGTAGCAGAGCACTTTATTATTTCCCCCACTCTATTGTTTCTACACACACTTCTGGTGCTGGGTGGCTCCACATAGATTCCCACTCCAGCATCTCCCAGCAGATGCTGTTGAGTCAGTAGGGTTCTGGCTGCCAAGGAGGGGGTCAGGGCAGGGCCCCTGTGCCCATCCCTTCCCTGCCATTACCATGGAACTCCCATGACAGACGAGTCCCCAGCCCTCCCAGCCATCTCCTAAGACATGGGCTGGCACTGTTCCCTTTTTGAGCTCAGCCTGGCTGGGTAGCTGGGTACTGCTGGCGAGTCCTCCAGGGACTGGGAGGAAGTTTTATACCAGCCCATCTGGGATGGGAGGTGGAAACCCAGTCACAAGGTGCCTGCAGGGAGTGAGAATCTCTGCCATTGTGGGCTTAACTGCAGGTCCGTGGAGAGCCCCAGGCCCACCTTGACCTTCCTAGGACCACAGGTCTCCATGGCAAGTCAGAGGGAGGATGGCTGGGGCATGCTTACACCTCATGGAAATACTGCTCTGATGAACCAGAGGATGTTAATGGTCTCTGGCCAACACAAGGCTGTCTTTCATAGGGATGGGCTTTGGAGTCCTTCGTCCCCAGCTTCAGAGGTGGTCTGGGCTTGGCATGGGCTAGTGGCTGCTCTTTGTCTTCAGCCACTACCTCTGGCGTGAGCTCAATGAAATGCCTCCTCACCATCCTCCCATTGAGGAGAACCCCTGCTGAGCTGCCTGGTGAATGAGGAGCTGCCATCATCAGCCCAGCGGCTGCAGGAGACGAGATTTCATCTCCTCACCCTTAATTCCTCCAGACGCTCTGCCAAATCCAGCCTCCATCCCGCCTGCTGCTGGCTGCATTCACAGCCCGACACACAAACCCGCTTGGGATTGTTTTGAATTTAAAATCCTATTAGTCTTAAATTAATTGCTTTTTCTTGTGGAGCAGCGGGTTGGAACTGGCGAGCCCGGTTTGTAATTATTAACTGGGGAAAGGCCTGCATGGAGAAAAGCTGCTTCTCTCCTGCTGGGCTGTGCTCTATAGGTGCATCCCTTCTGTCCTGCTTTCTTCTTTGGCTTTTATTAACCAGCTCATCCCCTTTCGCTGATCACTCTTTTATCTCGGAAGGGATGGGGAAGCTTTGAACCTTGGAATTAAATTCTCCTCAGAGCCATGACGAAGGGGCAAGTTTTGGTTCATTTCACTCCTGGGGAAATTGGGAAAAGCCCTAATGGGAACTGAAATGTGTTGGCAGGGGTGTCAAGGGGTTAATGGGGGGGC
>JANHFX010014205.1:48344-70957 GCA_027560015.1 Chloroceryle amazona | reverse complement strand
GCTGGAACCCCTCTGCTGGGAGCCAGGCTGGGAGAGCTGGGGGGGTTCAGCCTGCAGAGGAGAAGGCTCCAGGAAGATTTTATTAAAGCCTTTTGGTGATAAAAGGGGGCCTACAAGAAACCTGGAAAGAGACTTTTTACAAGAGCATGTAGTGACAGGACAAAGGGTTATGGCTTTAAACTGACAGAGGGTAGATCTAGATTAGAAATTAGGAAGAAGTTCTTCACTTTGAGGGTGGTGAGACACTGGAACAGGTTACCCAGAGGAGTTGTGGATGGCCCATCACTGGAAGCATGCAAGGCCAGACCGGATGGGGCTGTCAGCTACCTGATCTAGTGGGATATGTCCCTGCCCATGTCAGGGGGTTGGAACTAAATGATCTTTAAGGTCCCTTCCAACCCAAACCAGTCTATGCTCCTATGTTTTTACCCTGAGAGGCACCTGTTTGAAAGGGTTGGGTAGAATCTGTATTTATTTCTCCTCCAGCACTCAAAGAGCAGACCAGTTTCACTACCAGAAATTAAGTGATGCACTTAAACCTAACCCTAGGGTTAGGCAAAAGGAGATGATGGGACTCTGATGAGTCTACAGCCCTGTCCCTCACTGGCTTTCATTATCTTCAAGACTTAGGGGAAGATGACATGAAAGGGTGTCCATGAGATTCCTGGACAGCACTGACCAGCAAACTTCCCCTGATTTAAATGGCGTAGTGTATTTGCTGGCAGAAAGATAATATTAACAACACCAAAAAAATCCCAGCATCCCAGATCTTCATTTCATAATCACTCCTCACAGATAATCCACCTCCCTTCTTGCAGAATAAACCATCCTTAACCCACTTTGCCCTGCAGAGGTGCCTGTTCCTTTGCACTGAATGGGAAGGAGCAGAAGTAACCAGCTTAAAGGAGACACCCAGCTTCTAGGCAGTTAGTGAGGTGAGATGGATTCCAGTTCTTCAGCATAAATCTCCTCTTAAACAGGTTTCCTTTCACTTAAATTTCTTTTTTTCACATGGCTACTTTAAGACTTATTGAATTTAGCAGAACCTCTAACGCCCTTCCACTCACGTCACGAGTTCTTTACTCAAAGCTTTCGCTGAGAATTTGCTGGCATGAGGCTGCAGTTTTCCTCACATTTCCCCCCCTCCTCAAAAAAAAAAAGGTCTCTCTATCGGCTGAGGCTCTGCCCGTCTCCTCCATAACCCTGCTGTGGATCTGAAAGAGATTTGCAGCGTAAGCCTTCATTATGCAAAGTCCTGTTGGAAATCTCCAGGATTCTGCGAGGTGTCTGCACTCCCTGCAGCCCGCAATAAGTAGTTGGAACTTGCTCATATATTTAAGAAAAAGCAACACTAGCTTCAGTTTTTGGGGTCGGGAGAGGATGGGTTTGCTCTTTTAAAGAGATGATACAAGTTAGGCACTAAGAAGGAGTTTACACATCTCAGCCACAGATGCGTGTTGGCTGCGGAGTTATCCTGGTGGCATTTACAAGTCATGTAGCCAAATCTTGTTGTCCCTCCCAAAGCAAAGTCCTATCTATTTTATCATGTCCTCACTCTTCCTGTACCACGTCCAGGTACCTTTATGATGAGGGTTTGTCTGTTTTTTGCAGGGGCACACTAATATGCTTTTCCCTGTCTGTTAGTTTAGAAACTATTTGTGCAAAGTCCCATAACCAGAGTTACTCATTTTAAGTAAACTGTGTTTCACCCCTTCTACACCATCATCAGATCCAGAGGGCTTGGTACAAAAAAGCCCAACGTGTCATTTACAGATGACTCTCTTTGGGATGGGTGAGACATTGATGCAGGTCCATGCAAAGTCCTTCTCCTCCAGAAGCTTAAATCCTCCTCCCTTTTCTAACCAGTGTAGTTTTCCTGATAAGATAAGCAAGATCTTTTTCCTGATAAGATAAGCAAGATAACTACAATATAAACCTTGAAAAGTCTTTGCTTCACAGGATCCTTGGCAACAGGATGAGGAAAAGGGAGGGGTGGGGGGTACCTGCTTTGGCAGGAGGGTTGGACCAGGTGATCTCCAGAGGTCCATTCCAGCCCCTATCATTCTGTGACTCTGTGTAAGGTCTACCAGGGTCACACTCTGGGTTTCAGCTTGGGCTGAGATGGATTGTAAGGAAAAAGAAGATGCTGAAACTTTGCCCATGGGGTTGAAGACATAGTCCTTCTTCCTCTCTCTCATGCCACTCCTTAGGGAGCAAAAGAAATGGGAGACAGCCATCACCCAAATCTGGTTTCCCATGACAGAAGAGGCATGAGCAGAAGAACAGTTGCCCATTGCCATGTGGGCAAGGGACCCCACCAGTTTTGTGCTTGCTGAAGGGGCTTGGCAGGGGTGGCTGGGGTAATCTGTGATGAAGATTTGTCCCGATTCTACCACAGTTTCCCTTTAAATGTTCATCATCAGACCAAAGAGGAACTTCACAAAATGCCCAAATAGCTCCAAACGCATAAGCAGCTCACCTGGGAGGCCACTCATATGACTCAGGTGCCTTGCCAGACTGGGGCATATGGCTCTGTTCCTGCCTTCCCCTCCTTCTCACCAAAGCCGGATGACAGATAGCAATTTGGTGCCCTGCTTGAAATGAGTCGCTGGTCCCAGGCCAATTCCCAGCAGCATCAAAAAGCCATCTCCACAGTTGGCAGTGGGCACCGAGGACGTCTTGCTCTGGCATGCTGAGAGCAGGCCAAGCCTGAGGCATGCTGGCATCGAGCAGCATGGGGAAAGCTTGTCCTATCATCAGCCACGTTGTCCCAGCACAGTGGGGAAGGACTGGGTCCAGGAGCTTTTGAAGCCAGCGACAGCTCTTTTTTTGGTTCCAATGGGCTTTGGAGCAAGCCCAGAGAGAGACATCATCCCTTAGCCCATCCCCACCTGCAGCTTCTCCATCCACCACCTTGCCATAGCTCTTACTCTGTTATTTTAGAGTGATGATAAAAAAAAGCCCCCTTCTGTTCGGTACCACGTGCCACCATCACGCATATGACATGTCACAGCCAAAAGAGATGAGTCACCATTCACGGGACAGCGTTGGCAGGCAGCCAGTGCTGCCAATTTTAGGCTTTGTAAGACTGTGGTAATCATTGGAAGGGGATTACATCATCAGAGCACTACACAAGCATCAGCTCATGCTGTTCTGAGGAGCTGCAGGCCAGCTGGGAAACTGAGGCACAGAGAAAAAGAATTTTCCAGCAGATTCCAGACAGGAAATTAAGGACATTTCAGGTAATTTTATGCTGCAGATTTGTTGGTGACATGGTAGATTCGTGATTAAAGGCTAGGAAGAGGTGGCTGCACACTGCTGTGCCATTGGCTAGTAAAATGTATGCAAATCCAACTATTTTCATCCTCAGGTTCCTCTAGCGTGCAGCTCTGGGGTTCCCATCAGACATCTAGGAGAGCATATTAACTCTGGATAGACAGAGAGCACATAGACATTGAGATGTGCCAAAAAGAATGGGGAAGATGCCAGATGGGTGCTGGGCAGGGACTTCTCTGTGCTTCTACCCCTAATGTAGATGGAGCAGTTCAGGTTGATGAAAAATTGCTGAGTGTTGAAGGAGAGACCGTTCTTGTTTCAGAAACTATCCGTTGTTTTATGCAAGTAGCTTGGGATGAGTCTGGGAGTGCAGCAGATTTACCGAGTCAGTAGAAATCTCCTGAAATGACTTTTGTCCTAAGTGGCATTTGACCGACCTCATGCTCTCAGTGTCCTCAGCACGTTCACACTTTCCCACGGACAACCACTGATGGGGGGTGTCCACCAGGCATGGACATTTCCCTATCACAGGAGCCCATATCTGATACACCCTGAGGTGCAAACGGACGTTTGCAGGGGAATGGATACGTGGTTTGAGCTCAGCCTATCTTTGAGGAAGGTGATGTCCATTAATTTGTTGGTGAAGAGGCAGTCTCAACACCATCTTGTACACGTGAACTTCTGAGAAGGCAAAAAGACCCAGGAGAGACAAGGCAACCTGAGCATGACTTAACCGGCGGATGCTGGCACGTCATCGAGTTCTGGCCTGCTACACATCACTTAGGTCTTTGCAGAGGGCACAAAGCATGGGAAGCAGAGGAAGGAACAGGTTCCTGCTGTTATCCTTGGAAATCAGTGTCCCTGGTGCCTTCAGCTACCCCCCTGCGAGACAGCACCAGCTGCACCACATCCGTTTTTGTCACTTTGTCACTCCCCCTCACAGAAATGCTCTGCCAGACTCACTCGAACGATGCCAGCCTTGTGTAGCCTCCAGAAGCATTGAGATGCTCCTTCTTTTCAGGAAACCAGGGCTCTCACCTGCTGAGACAATTCCAGCAATGGCCCCCTACACAACAACAAAGTTTTCCAAACAATAAGGTTAGCAAAGGGTGTGCTGCTGACACATCTTCTCTAAACACACCGAATGAAGACCTCTTACCTTGGCCAGTGAGCGTGAACCAAGTTGGGTTTCCTTCCTCATCCCCATCAGGTCAAAAGCAATTCCAGAACTGGAATGAAGTTATTTCTCTAATGGCCTGCAAACTTTCTGTGTCCAGGCCAAACCATTAACCAGAGGTGGTGCAGGCTCCATGTTTGGTACTGTCACCAACTGTTTGAAACATTGCCTCTTCTCCAAGGAACTGGACATGGGGCCTGCATTTATAGGAGGAAGTTCCTTCACTAAGCCCCGTCAAGAAGATTGTGCTTCCTCAATCTGGTGACAAGTCTGTTGGGTTTCATCTGTGCTAATCAACTGAAACACATCAGAACATGAGCACAGCCACCAGATCCAGGTCATCCACGTGGTTCCCTTATCACCACAATGCTTGGCAAATTTACAGCCCACAGCTGCTAGCACCAACACAAACCATTCTCAGGCTTGGCTCAGCTGTTAGCGTGAGCCCAGGACAGCTCGCAACGAGAAGTCTGCATTGGGCCACCCTGTTTTGGATGCTGAGACAGCACAATGACATGGATGTAACAGGCAACAGAATTAAGCTTTTCTCAGTTATGGATCTGTAGGCACAGAGTCCCCACGTTCAAAAGTTGCCCCAGACCAGTGCTAGGGAAAAGAATTTCTGATGGATACTTTCAGAATTGGATAGCAGGGCGTTCCTGGCCAGTACTGCTATGCTCCCCTCTTTGAGTATTTTAGTCCTGCCTGTAAGATTGCAACACCCATTCAGCTTGCGCTAGGCAGATTTCAATTCTTCTCGAGGGCTGCAGGTCTCATCTAAATGCAAAAAGAATGCCAGGATAAAGATGCTGTATCAAAAATCAAACGTACGGTGTTAAAATGCAAGTACATTGTATGCATTTCTGGTAAGAGTCGTGTTGTTTTGTGCCAACTACCCCTATAAAGAACGTAAAAATGGATGGGGAGAGAGAATATTTTAAATCAAGCCATGAGTTGTTTTCCTTATCAAAGGGGTTTTTTTCCCCATTTCAGTGCATTCTGGTAGTATCGTAAGATGAGTTTCTCTTCTAAAGGTTCCTCGTGGTAGAGTTCAAATATCATTAGATGTGAAAAATCTCGGTCTAGGAGGCTCATTCTGATCTTTGCAGAGTGTAAAACAGGTGTGACTCTGCTGGAGCCTGTGAAGACATTCAACATACTCAAGGATCTGAGCAAAGAATTGACTGCTAAAATTTGTGTTTCAAGTGTCCTTCACAAAGAACCAGCTGTTGTGTGATAAGATTTTTCCTCCAAGAGCAACTCCTCTTGGATTTTGCCACCATATTTTTCCCAGTTAAAGTTATCACATATTTGGGTGGTTTGGGTTTTTTTCTCTTGTTGCTTTGGGAAACACAATTTTAAAGACCAGAGGGGAAAAAAGCTTACATCTCAGCAATCAACGACCACACAACACTGCACACCTAACCAAGAGGCTACAAAAGCAGCACAGTCATACTTGCATGTCTTTAGTTTTTAGAGACCCATAGTAGATCCATGCCAGTGGTGATGCTTAGCTCACCACAAAGACAACTTAGGTTGACTCTTCTCCCATCTCAGGTGCCTGGTAAGTTTTGGGTGCCTCCAGGACATGTTGATGGCCATGTAGATAGAAGGATTTGCTCAAGCTACTCTGATTTCTGAACTGAGGTCAAAAGCAAGCGTGCATAAGAGAAACCAGGAAATACACCAAGGAAAAAAAAAATTAAGTCTATGGAGATGACTTGTACATTTCTCTGCTGGACATGTTCCTTTCAGGATGAACCAGGTTTCTGTCATAGACTCTACTGCCTTGTATCTTTGTCTACAAAGAGAGGTTTTGCTCTGTAGGCATGGATTTAAATCCTGATTTTGCTCTGTAGGCATGGATTTAAATCCTGTCCTTGCTGGAAGTGTTGTCACGACATCCTGATGAAGCATTTAAAATTAAGTCCTATGGGGTCTTTCAAGGAGCTTTGACTCCTTTTGTCTGTGACTGTCTTCTGGGGATTCAGGTGGGGAACTTTTCCACTGTGATTCCAAGACTGTGGTTAAAGGTATTCAGATAAACAGGAATTTAAGTGAAGTCTTTAGAATTTCAGCGATGGCTTTGCAGAGGGCACCTGTCTCTGAATAGAGTGCCAATTCATACAGCCTTTGACAAAAATAGACACGTAGGAGAGTTTTCAGGCTCAATTTCCAAACAACCTAAACTGTGCCCAGGAAATCCTGGCTGCTGCTCTCCCAGCCCATTCCCACTGCAGAATCAGCCCAGGTGAATGGTACCTGGATAAATTTAGACCAGGATCAAATCAGACCATCTCTCATCCCTGGATGTGTGGCATTAGAAGACAGAGATGCAGACAGTTGTTGCTGTGGAGCATCTCTCTGAACTTTGATGCATCCCAGTCCACATGAGATCCAGAATGACCTTTGGAGGATGCACTGGGGAAGGATGTACTGGGGCATGGTGGGAAGACCCTGGAGAGATATTGGCACTTGTGTATTTGGTCTGATACTGGCCTGAGTCCTCACTTGTGGGTTACCAGGTTACACAGACACACCATCAAATGAAGCCCCACATCAGCATCAGTAAGAATAATGAAATTTCTGATTTGCTGGCCAAAATTCACAAAGGAGAGAAATGTTCTGTACTAACACCTCCAAAACAGCCTTCATGGAAGTGGAGCTGTTTGCTTTTGGTCCGAGGGAGGACAGTGAATTTTATTCTTTTTTCCCCATTTTTCTTAACATTTAAGAGAAGTTTAAAAATGGAGGATTGATTTAAAAATAAATAGCTGCATGCCATAAATAATGTCATAACAATCTCTCATCAAAAGGAGCTACAGAAGAAAGATTAGTCTTGTGTGTCCCCCTTCTCCTCTATGCCATGATTGCCTCCAGCTTCTTTAGGATTGAAACTAGTCACCAAACTCACCCCAGATTCCTGAGAGGTTCTTAGATGTCTGCCATGCTCTGCTCCCCCTGCAAGGTGTGATTTTGAAGTTAAATTCCTTTAACTCCATTAGACTCCAGTCAGAGACTGTGGTGGATGGATGGATGGACCCTCAGAAGAGGGTGTTTCTCCATAAGGCAGGGTTTGTCCATCTGGCTATAGCAAGAGAGTCACACTGGCATGCTCCTCAGACATAGCCTTGAGAGCACAGCTGAGCCCAGATTCCTAGAAGGATTAACCTGTACTGCCAAAACAAGATTTTGCTGGTATAAAGCTGTCTAAATGTCTTTATGACACTTTACCTAAACTCTAGCTGCCATGCCTGGGCTCCTGAGAGCTGTCTGGACACAGCAGCCACCTGGGCTAATCTACTTCATCCTGGAAAAGATGAGAGGCTCCATCTCCAGGACCTGAACCATAGGTCTTGCACAGCATTTTTAAAGTAATGAAGAGGATTATATGACCATATCTGTCATAGGCAGAGGACTGTGCCTAGATAATGTCTATAGCTGTAATGCAAACAGTGCTGGAGCCCAAGCGCTGGCACTGAAGGGATTCTGTTAACATGGTCCCTGGTGCAGTTTTGGTCAGTTAGTCCTTTCCCAGAGCTTTCCCAGGCATGGGAAGATGAGCTCACATAGGCAAGGGACCATTCCCAAAAGGCAACTAGGATACAGCTGCTCTGTTTTGGATTCTGAGAGAGTTTAATAGTATGGACATGGCAGACTCTGCCAGCTGGGCTCAAGGTCAACAAACAGACCTGGCTCTGTTTCTCCTTTACTAGTTTAGATGTCACCACAGTGACCCAGGTTCTCTCAAGGCCAGGGTTCCCATGTGCCCTTCTCCTCTCTGATGGATTTTTTTTATGAGCCATTATGTGGTGACAAGCCACTCTACAAGACCAAAGATCCCAGTTAGCTAGGTGAGGAGAGGCTTGTTTGAAGATCTGTACATACGTGAGGACTGAGCTTTCAGCTTCAGCTAAGTGCTGCCAGAGATTTTTCAGCTGTGGAGTGGATGTCAGCAGCTTTTTTGCCTATATAAGTAGGTAAAAACCAAGTTACCTGCAGTCAGCATCCTAGGAAAGGGGCAAGTAGTGGAACAAGTAGTGGACTTACATGCCTGTGAGGACTGTGTGTGTATGTGACAGTTGAGATCAGCCTTCTTCCCACTGATGTAGCAGGGGGTATCTTTTCTTTCTGCTACCACTTGCTTCAGGATGGTGAAAGATCTGCCTGGCTGTTGAGGAAAATGCGACTTGAATGTGTCCTCTACCTGATCATGGCACCCTTCTCTCATCAGGAAGATGTTGCGGGTTTGTTTTGCCTGCTTGGCCTTCAGTGGCATGAAGTCGTTGTGTTGTGTCACTTGAATCTGCCCACATTATGTTGGGTCTGTCAGCTTCTGATGTGAAGCAGCCAGGGCTGGTTATTCTGCTCATCTTGGAGCCAGGAACAGGCTTCCCCAACCTTCCTTTCTTCTCTTCTCATCTTGCTGGAACTTAGGGCTCTCCTTTGAGCTCTTGTGGGGATCTGGTGGATGCCAGATCACTTCTTCCTAGGGTACTTTTCATCTTGCCCACTTCTCCTTGTTTGGTCGTTTCAGTTTGATCATCCATGCTCCAGGTAGAGTCAATGGAGAGACAGAGAGGCATTTCCAGGAGAACAGTTCATCCCATGTCTCGGAGAGGTCTCCTTGGGTGGGGTAAACACTGGGGCACATGATGCAAGGCAGATCTTCATTAAGAGCACTTTAAAGAAGGGGGGGAGCTTTACCAGCCTTTATGTGGTGGGTGATAGCCAACATTTTCAAAAGGAGATTTGACCCTTCACTGAGGGTATTCAAGGACAACCCAAAACAGAGTGCAGATTATCCCCTTTCTTCATGGCCTAGGGTGCTTGTGCCTCCTGCAGAAGGATCAGTTGCTGGCTTGCACCCAGGAGAAGATACAAGACTGGGCACCCCCAGGGGCTGAGCCAGTTTGGCAGCTCCTGAGTTCACAGAAGATATGAATAGGAGGAGATGTGACAGAAGCAGCTGAGATAATGAGAGCACAGATCAGATGAATGTGGCTGGTCACCTCTTCTAGCAGTAGAGAAAAGGGGTCATTTGGGAGAACTGGATGTCAGCAGAATGAAAGGGGAGAAAAGCAAGCCCTTTTGAAACACAATCTGTAGTGAACCTAAGGCTGTGCTGAGGTGAAGGTTGGAGGGAAACTAAAAAGAGATCCAATGTTTCTAGGGGCAGTGAGGACATCTTAATTGAGGAGAAAGGAAAGGTTTAGGAAGCATTCACATTTCAGGACATGAGCCAGTCTTTAATTGGCAAGTGGTGGAGGGGAGCTCTCCATATAAGCAAGCTCTTCTGATGTTGCCTTGCTATGGACTTTCACAATCTCATAGTAAAAGGTTTGGGAATGTGAATGTTCCTCTGGTCTAATGTTGAAGAGCCTTCCTTGTGCTAGCTTGGACATGGCCTGTCCACTATAGAAACTCAAAGCAAGCCTCGTGTCAGGAAGTTTCAGAGTGATTCAGTGGCAGAAAACCCTGTTCTTGTTGTCCAGATCTACTTAGAGATTGGGCTCTGAATTGAGTTACTTATCTTTGCTTCCTGCCTTTCCCAAACAGTCACCAGCAGTTTTCTACTTCTTATGGACTGGTGAGTCAGGTCCTGGGGAGAATGGAGCTGTGTGTGCTCCTTGGAGGAAGGACTCAGAAGAGCTCTCTAGCAAGGGAGCAGATGCTGAGGAGTTGAAACTCCTTGACCAGAAAAACCAAAACATTCTTCATGAGGAAAGAGCAAAGGACAGGACACTGGGTAACATCTCTTCCCAGTATCAGGCTATGGTTTGTCAAACCTGCTCATTCAAGCTCTCAGTGGAGTACAGAGGTGTCACCTGGATGTGAGGAGGCCATTCCTGGTGATGTTCACCACAGGTGGAATAGTGTTTATCTGCCCTGATGGACTGGTGGCACATGGGATAAACTGGTTAAGGAAGTATCCTGAAATCCTATGAGGAAACTAAATGGCCAAATGGCCTATGCAACCTTTATATACTGGTAATGACTCCTATTTTTCCATGTTCAAAGTGAAAAACAAAGAGGGATAATGAAGGAAAGAAGACAAAAGTCATTCCCACCTCTGAAAGGAAAGAAAAAAGGAAGACCAAGCATCAAACTCCAGCAGGAGCAACAGAAATCAGACCTGGGGTCTGATTCTGACCCACAGTGCAAATAAACAGAAACAGATTAAAAAGGAAGGGGGAGCAACTTTCAGTCACCATTACTGCAAAAGCAGCATCTGGCTCGAGCTCTTTTGTGTATCAAGGCATTTTTCACTCCGTGTGCATTCACAATGAAAGCCTGTTCCTCGAGTCACACTGCGCTGCAGGGAGGAACATGCCACCCAAAGGGGAAACCATGATAACAGGGTTCACAGCACCAAGGCCTGAGGAGCCAGAGAGTAATGGGGAGGAACTGAGCTGTGGTGCTTGGCATGAAGCAAGCGCTGGGGTTGATGGAAGGCGTTGCGTCCCATGGGATATTTGCTGTCCAGCTCACCCAGGAGAAGTGTTGGTATCTTCCTGTTTTGTTTTGGTAGAGTCTTCAGGAGAATTAATGTCAGAAAATGAAAAACAAAATAAAAAAAAATAGAAATAGAGCACCATTTAGGCATCGTTTTCAGCTTTAAAGGGACAGGCACCACAGTAAATCCTTAGGGAATACGCTACAGTCAGTGCATTCAAATTCCTAACATCCAGTAACCTGCAGCTGGATTCGTGATGGAAACTGTACATACCCCTTGTGAAAAACCTCTCTCCTCAGCGAACAACACTGACAGCAAGGGAAAAAAAATGATGTATTGTTCATTTTAAACATCCTTTTTGTGTGTGTGAGAGAGATTTGCCTACAGCTTTTATTAGTCTAGTTGTAAAACCATGTGTAATTGCATAGCAAGCCATGGGATGGCTTTCTGTGAGCTGTTCTTACTCCTGCACATATATGGGCTTTAAAAACAGCAGTGGTGGTTTAAGGGGAGTCGTAGTTTTGAGTCTCTCTTCTGGATGTGGATTATTCCAAGACCCTCGCTACATTTCTGAGGTGGCCTCTTCTTTTTCTGGGCCATCAGTAGGAACTAGAGGAGGAAAACCAAAACAGATTGAAATTCACCCTGCCCCTGGAAGCTTCAGCAAGGCTCTGGGAGCTTCCCTGGAACTCAGAGTGGTTCATGCTTCTCTCCTCTGGTACCAGCTCTCTACCTGCATCATACTCTAGTCCACTCATGTTTTTGTGACCCCAAGCAATGGCTCTTGTTTCCCCTTCCCAGGAATTCTACTCCTTGGTCCAGCACTCTTCTCAGAGAGCTTAGCTTTTCATTTCCCACTGCTTTCTCCTTTCTCTTCACCATTTCCTGCTGCTTGGTCTCCATGGCAGGAGTGTTTACCACCCAGGACAGTTCATCAGCTCCCCCTGAGAAAGGCAGAAATGCTAAGGCTAGAAGTCAGCATCCAGGCAGTTCAAGATGATGGGTGAGTTCAGCTCCAGATTCAGACACTGAAACAAAGGTGTCTCCGATGGAGGTGTCTCCATGTCATGGGGGTGTCCAGGCTCCCCTTGTGTTCAGTGGAGGTGTAGGCAATACAGCCACAGGGTCTAAACAACAACCTCTGTACAGTTCTAGCTCCACTGGCTGTAATGACCAAGGAAACAATTTGTTTGGCCTTTGCCCAGAGAGTACCATGCCTCACTCCAGCTCCCAGCTCAAAAATGTTCTTGTTTTCTGTATGCAAGTTTGTCACATCTGCCAGCTCCACCTGGCATACCCTAGAGCATCTCAAATGTTGCTGGACTCCTGTCTGTGATGGTTGAACTAAGCCTTCATTCTCTGTTGAGTAAAGTAAGAGACATCACTTACTCATGGACACCTTGAGGTGAGTCTCTACAGAAGGAGCTGAATCCTGTCTCAGATGCCTTGGCAAGGCGCACTGTGATGTGAAGGAGATCTATTCCCTGCTTTACCATGGATTTGATATGAAACCTTGGGTAAATCCTTCAAATCTGTGAGACAGGGACACGTTAGAGACCTACCTCACCTTGCTGAGTGTTGGTTAGGAGATGTCTCACCATAAGGACTTCAGGGAACATTACTAAAAGGGTCTGGGGGGACTGATTCTTCTGCTGTGTCATTCATGGCACATGGGCTTGACTCCTCAGCGGTGCTGACTATGGCCTGTGAGTCACTCATTGCTTCCTAGCAGGTGACAGGAGGAGTTTAAGGGCTGTTGTACACCCTGGTGCAGAGAGTTTGAAGATAAACCCAGTCTACCTGCAACAACCAGTCTGACTTGTAATGGGCAGGTGGAGTGTAGATCCCACAAGTGCAGCCACAGCGTTTCCAACCCCATGGTAGCTGATGTCCTCCTGACTGGAGAATGCCCACAGAGATGTGGCAGTGCTTGGTGGGTATTTTTCAGTCCCAAGACTAAACACACAGTGGGAGGAGTGGGAGTGGGTTTTTTGAAGTGCCTTCAGTTTTAAACCAAACCCAACCCTTTGATAAACAAGCCCTGGAAGGGAGTTGAAACCTACTCACGATAGATGAAGGTGCGTCAGTCACCATGTGCAAAAGTCAAAATCAAAATAAAGAAATACTTCCCATGTGATCCAACTTACCAGGACTTTTTGTTCTAGTTATAATCGGAGAGATGTCTATAGTTGCTTAGAGATAAGGCCTGGAGAAGAGGGAAAGAAAGGAACAGTTTATGCCAGCCTGTGAGAGCTGTACATTGTATGAAGATGTCACAGGTTGGACGTACCAGCAGAGGATGGGGAATGAGAAACTCATGGGGAAGATGACAAAAGCCAGGGTATGCTTTGTCATGGAAGTCCATATGAAAGAGACAGGGAATAACTTCTGTGGCAACAGTGTAAGAAGTACTGGTGAAGTCTTTATATCTCTCTATGGTTCCTGTTGATGCCCACCTACTGATCTCACCCCTCTGACCCCCAGATACAGATCCCGCTCATCACTAGGATGCCAAAATCTGCATTTGCCACAGAGTCGTGCAACTCTGAACAAAGTCAGGAATACATTAAAATGTCTAGAGATACTTCACTGCCCTCCTCAGATCTTAGTGCATACGAGGAGACATCAAAGTGTTTTGTAAGGGTAGGATTCATCCCACCTGACTGCTGGTGTCGGCAAGTCCCCGCGCTCCCCTGACTAGGGATGGAGTCAGACACTATGGCAGTGTGAGTCAACCCCTCTCTGTCCCACACATGGATCTTAGGACAGGGTGAATCACTTTCTGGGGGTGTCTGCCTCTCTTTCTGTTGACTCGAGGAGATGTTCAGATGACTATCTGACTATGCAGTGTGAGTGACTCAACACCCGTCCCCTCAGCCAGCCCTGTGCAATTTACAGCAAGGGCTGTGATTAGTGTAGGTTGCTGTGCTGAAAACGTTACAGTGGGAAAAGCCTTTATGTGCATACTGGGGTTTTGTTTCTGGTCTGTTTTATTCCTCCCCCTGTTCTGGAATAAAAGAACCCAACAGAAACATTTTGAAGCCAGTGTGACACATTTGGCTCTTGTGGGTTGGCACTGCTTGAGTTTCAGGATACAGGCACCTCTAGCACCGTGTGAGTTTCTAGTATAACAGCACTAAAATAAGACAATATGTGACTTTTGTGGTTTTTTTTTTACTTTTTTGGTTGTTGTTGCTGTTTTGTTTGCGTGGTTTTAGTTGTTTTTTGTTTGTTTTGTTTATTTTCATTTGTTTGTGTTTTGTTTTGTTTTGTTTTGAGTTGATTGCAGAAAGTTTTTAAACCCAGCAGCTAAAAAGATACTGCAACAACCAGTACTGACCCACATAGCATCGCTTACCCTAAGAGTTGTGTGGCATTGCTCAGCCTGCCCAAACTGGTAATGTCTACCAAAAATAAAACACATCTGGTCAGTTAGAAATCAATCTAAATGGACCTGAGGCGATTCACTTAGATAAGTTTCCATCCCTTAGAGTCCCCAAGGCTTATATGCAAGTGTTTCTTATTGAGGACTTAGAACCAAGAAAGGTTGGAGCAGATGATCCTTGCGGTCCCTTCTATGTTTCTGTTATTCAGAGATGGAGGTCTGCCATCCTTCCTGGCTGCCTTCTCCATCACCTCTCCTGCAGACATATCTAGGCTGGAAGGAGAGGAAATCTAACCCCACCACGCTGTGGAGGGGGTATCTTAAAAAGAAGATTTAGTCTCTAGAGTGATGTCTGAAGAGCCAGTGGATCTTCTTTCCATCCCCATGGGATCCAGGTTCTTGTAGGCGGAGGGAAAAGAGAGTAAAAAGGAGAAGAAGAAATTTAAGGTTTTCAGATATTTTAGCTTTTTAACTCTGAGCAGCTGCAGCCAAACTGCTCCTTGAGTTTTCTTAAAGTGGAAAAAGCAAAAAAAAAGAGAAGAAAAAGAGCTGGACTTGTCTTCCAGTGTGTTACACATCAGAGCTGGAGGGGGTTTTGTTGCTGTTTCTTTCAAATAAAACCATTAGCATTTTTCCTTCAGACTTTACAGGTGATGGTCCCAGACAATTGATTTGACCAATACCAAATCAAACCATAGCTACCAAATTATTGAGCTTCCCAAACCTGCATCTTAGTCCATCATCTGTTCCCTTACCTGTAGAAGGGTTGCCCAGTGAGCAGCAAAGAAATAAGATGGCAGTGGCCTTTTCTTTTCCCAGAAGTCAATTTGCTCAACAAGTGGTTCAGTTCACCCTTTGCAATAATGGATGGTATTATATTTTTAAAAGCTCATGAAGTGTGATGGGGCACTATTTTAACCTTTGGAGAAAATTGTTTAAGTGTTGGTTGTGGTGGGGAATAGAATCTGGCCCCTTTTGGAATACCATGGGGTGTCTTGCCCTGTGCCAGAGAGCAGGGGCATGAGTTGGGAACTGAAGATGACCCCAGTGCAGGCAATGCCCTCACTGATGGGAGAAGGACAAGGTCTGAGTGCTCTGGGCAGAGCTGCATGCTGGTAATGAGTCCCTCAGCGGTCCCAGACAAGGCAAGGGGATGGACCAGTTCTCTTCAGGGGGTCCCACTAGGAGCAGAATGAGACAGGGCTGGAGACAACTGTGACTTGGATCTGTAGCGCATCCAAGAGACGAGGCTACCTCCAGTATAGGTCTTCAATACATTCTGGCAGCAGAGCAGGGGTGTTGTGGAGGGATCCGATTCTTTGGTTTGGGACCATTTGGAGGGTATTGATGATTTCCTGATGTTCCCTCTATTTACATACTCATCTGCATGGGACCAGAAGGTGACAGGAAACCTGACCAACTGCCTATTTTCCCCAAAGGCAAATGACAACAGGGATTCTTGATTAAGGCAGAATCAAGTACAAGTCAGTGTGAACGTTGCTTGTATGAAAGAGTTTTAGAAGGAAAAAAGTTCCATGCAGTTACAAGGAATTTGGATGTCCTGCTCTTGTGAGGGTGCCCTCCAAGACAGACCCCTTTCTACAGAAAGTAACCTTCCTACTTGTGCTGCAGCGTTTAGATGGGAGCTGGCTTTCAAATCCTCAAATGTGGCTTTAACCAGGATGAGGACAGAGGCTGTTCCTTGCAAGAAGAGAAGAGCTGGGGTGGAGTGGGGTGGCAGAGCCAATGGCTCACGAAGATGAGAGTAACGGGCTGTGTCAGAGAGCTCCTGAATACAGCATCACTTCCAATTCCCCCACTGATATTTCTGTATTTCTCTCCTCCAGACCCTAAGGACAACCTGACGTGATTTGAACCTCTGGGCTACTGAGCCTGCCCCAGATGCAATAATTTAGTGAGCAGATGATGTTTTCAACCAAACCTCCTGTCTAACTCAGTGGATCTGTGTGTCTTCCGGCAGGTGTGTCCTCTGTGGCCTCCCTGATGTCCCTGGCTTGGGTGCTAGCCTCCTATCACAAGCTTCTTCGGGACTCTAGGGACGACAAGAAGAGTATGAGCTACAGAGGGGCCCTCATCCATCTCTTCTGGCGCCTCTTCACCATCTCATCCCGAGTTATTTCTTTTGCTCTCTTTGCTTCCATCTTCCAGCTCTACTTTGGGATCTTTGTAGTGGTCCATTGGTGTGCCATGGCTTTCTGGATCATCCATGGTGGGACAGATTTCTGCATGTCTAAGTGGGAGGAGATCCTCTTCAACATGGTGGTAGGGATTGTGTACATTTTCTGCTGGTTTAATGTCAAGGAAGGGCGGACTCGATACAGAATGTTTGCGTATTACACGGTAGTCCTGACGGAGAACGCTGCCTTGACGCTCCTTTGGTATTTTTACAGAGATCCTGACACTACTGACTCATATGCCGTGCCAGCACTGTGTTGTGTCTTTCTTAGCTTTGCTGCTGGGATAGCTTTGATGCTGTTATATTATGGTGTGCTGCATCCCATGGGGCCAAGAGCTAAGATCTTTGCCAGCTCCTGTTGCGCCGAGCTGCTCTGGGGCATTCCTTTGCCCCCCGATGTTGAGCCCATGGCACCCCAAACCCCTGGGTACCGGGGGGCCCAGGCTACGCCCACCAGAGCGGTCACGGAGCAACAGGAGGAACTCACAGCTGACACTTGCTTGCCCGTTTTCCAGGTGAGAGCAATGGTACCATCTACTCCATCTGGGCGACCCTACCCCCCCGAGGGGCCTCTCATTAAGATTGACATCCCAAGAAAAAGATATCCTGCCTGGGATGCTCATTTTGTAGACAGGAGGTTAAGAAGAACTATCAACATCCTCCAATATGTCACCCCCACAGCTGTAGGTATTAGGTATAGAGATGGACCTCTCTTATATGAGTTGCTACAATATGAATCTTCACTTTAAAGCTCCTTAAAGCAGAAGTAAAAGAGAGGACCTTATTTTTGTTTACGGTAAACACAGATCATGAAACAAACACAAACCTTCAGATAAGCTTTCTTTCTGGTTGCTGTATGTATAAAAAAAAAAAAAAAAAGATATTCTCTATGTTTTGTAAGTAAAAACAAAAAGAAAAACTTTTCTTTTGTTTTTTACACACAAGAAACAGTATTTCAACTTCCACACCTAGGATTCACAGGTGGAGAAGGAGGCATCTCCACATCAGTTTTATACCGTACACCAAGTGTAGAACATTATTTATGGGATTGGTGCTGATTGAAAAAACAAAAAAAAAAAAAACAAACAAACAAACCTACAACTGCCTTATGCCCTTAGGTGCTGAGTTTCATTAAGTACTGTCACCTTTCTCATGCAAAAGTCTTTGACGATTATATGCCAGGAAAAAAAAAAAACAAAACAACAAATAACCAACTGAAATAGAAACCTTAAAATTAAAAAAAAAAAAAAAAAAAAAAGAAAAAAATGAAAAGAAATAAATGAACAACAACAACAAAAAGAGAGAAGTGTATGAAAAAAACCAGACAAACAAAACAACAAACAAATAATCTTGTCACTCTTATTGGATCGAGCAGAAAAGAAACCCAAATGTCTAAAAGAAAGCAAAGCCAAGACACCCCCAATGGAGTTTGATTTTTCCAGCATCTCAAAAGACAAAATATCAGGTCTGTAACTCAATTTGGCAACGCATTGATAGCACCACTTGGCCAAGCCCACGAGCCTTGACCGAGCCGTGTTACAAACGCTGTCCCACCACGTGACCCTTTCCCCCCGCCCCCGTGTAAACGGGCCGTGCGTAGCGCTCGGTTTGCACCGCATTTCGGATGGTGACGCAGTAAATGTGACCTTGTCTTGAACAATGGCACAGGCTAAAGCTGCCCACTGTCTCCGGTGGAGCAAATCAGACCCATCTGAGCCCAGAATAAGGCCTGCCACCTTGAATTTCTGGAAAATCAGAATTCTGCAAGCGTTGAAATTCTAAACCAAAAACTAAAGTACATTCACACATAGCGAAGAACTATTTCAGTAATAATAAAACTCAGCATAGTAGCAAAAAGCGAGTCAATTTAAAGGCACAATACTTGATCAGTGACTGGCAAAAGAATTTGACCTACTGTATCATTTTAAGGCTGTGAAAGGCATACATGTATTATTTGTAATCTCATGCAAGACCTGTCATGTCTCATTCAGTGCGAGCCTTAAAGTGATTGTAAAGCATCCTTCGTTCCATCTTGGGGTTTTTTTTGGGTTTTGATTTTTTGTTTTGTTTTGTTTTGTTTTTAAGGAAAACAAAACATGAAAATCGGGATTAAAACAAACAAACAAACAAACAAACAACAACAAAACAACCAACAAACTTCTCCAAACGGTAATAACCTGTAAAACTGACTCACGTCTCGAGATGATTTGGTGCTTTGTATTTTCGTTGATGTTGTTGTTGTGATTTAGCTGAGAATTCTTCGACTCGGTACATGTGGGGAACTGCTGATAAAAAAACAAACAAACTGTCTCGTGTCACCCTCTCCTGTAAGTACATGGCGAGAAACACCACCAGAGGAAATCCAAGAGTGTAGCAAGAGCGTCGTGGTTTAGCTTAGCCTTCTCACCGCAAGGAGATACTGCCACCTCCGATGATGGCAAAGCCTAGACGGTCACCTGCCGAGGGTCGTGTGGTTGCCTTGACATTTCCAGACATAAGCCGCTCGATGTCTGAACATTCACATCTCTCTAATTCTGTTTCTGTGCTGGAATCTCTTTGTTTCGAGTTAAATCACAGGTTTGCGTCTATCCGACACCCTCTTCCCCAGTATCCAGAGTATTGCTCCTTTAAAGGAATATTCCTGGTTCAGGGCATCTTTTCAATCCCACCATCCCTCTACTTGGGAGGGGAAAAAGCAACGGCAACAAAATGACCTACTTTTAAGTGAATGCTGTAGTATTTTCTGTGTGTAATTGCAATTTTTTATTCCAGAAATACTGTAACTGTCTAGGGTGCAAAACTCCCATGCTGATCTATTCTGAAGAGAAGATCAGCATGGGGGGGGATATTTTTTAATTATGATTTTTTTGTTTTCATTTGAGGAATCTTCTTTTTTTTTTTTTTTTTTTTAATTATAATAGTATTTAAAGAAACTAGTACCAATTTTATATAACAGTTTAAAGAAGCTGAATGCTTTCTTCGCCTGAATATACCTGAAGAGAAACATTTTTTTCAATCAGTGATCCTTTGCAGTGTTCTGAGAAAACATTGGGGTTTCTTCAGTTGTTTCGCTTTGTTTTGTAAAGAAATCTTTTAACTGGTGTCCAGCCCTTGTCAGGGGGCAGGACTCATTCACGCCAAACTCTAGACACACGGCAAAGTTTCTAAGAAGCCAAATTGTCACTGGTACTGTAATTCCCAGTCAAACTCCATTTCAGGCAAAGGTTTCTGGGCTCTGATTACAACCAATATGATGGTCACATTTTCACCCAAAGGGAGGGATTTTGTCTTGTCGTCCTTTGTCTAATCTCCCAGTCCCTTGTTTACTCTCCACACACATATATATAGACACATATATATTTGTGAAGAACTTTCACTTCCCTTCTCCATTGTCTGTGTCTCATAAGCGGTCCTTTCTCAAGTGTCCTACTAACATTTCACCCCATTTCTTCCTTAATCAGTCTCCATAAAAAGAGGTAATTTGTGAAGTGAACTTGCTGGCCCCAGCTACTGGGTCATAAAAACACAGACGTGCCCATCCTGCAGCAATAGGCTGCATTTCTCCTCTTTTGGATTCCCTTTAGCACTAGTGTAGGTTCACTCTGATCCAGTTCTCCAAGACTCATGCCCTGTGCAAAGACTTTCCTTGGTCCTTCTGTGAAGAGCTTTCCTCTACGTGTTTGCATTTCATTGGCATAAGCATGAGAAAGGAATGGATGACAACAACCACTGTTGCTGTTCCGTGGGGACCTTTCCTCCAGGAGACAGCATCCTCATTTTCAAAAGCACTATGAGAAAGCCCCCTTCCCTGAACTTGCCAACCTTGAAGATGCGATCCCACCCCCTGGCCCCGCTGAACAGCCAGAACCTGCCACTTAGCACCAGGATGGTGAAATGAGTCAACGAGCCGAGGCACTCATCAGGAGTTGAGGAGGAGACCCTTCAGTGTTGCCTCTCATGAGCATCTGCAGCCTGCCTTCCCTCAGGAACAGGACCTTTGCTCCAGACCACCACACCAACAGCCGTCCTCTCCATCCCGTTATGGGAGCGGAGGGGCAAAACACTCTAGAAGTGACCTTACCTCTCAATACAGTGCTAATTTCTCACAACCAAACCAGCTTGACTAAGGGCTTGACAGACCTCTGCTCCAAAGTCCTCCTTCTTCGTGGCTCATAGTACAGATAACAATGAAGGCAGGTGCTAGGACTGTTCTATTACACTTAGGTGCATAAACTTTCTGCCTCCGCTATTTGTCCTCTCTTTGGATGATATCCACTGGCCTCTTGATTTATCAAAAGATTTTGTGTCAACCCTGAAAAGCTGTGTTTCTTTGAAGGACTTCATTACAGCCTTAATGTAAATCACGTGCTCTGCCACTGCACCCGACGAGTCACGGTGGACAGTTTGGTGTGGTGACCATTTCCTCTTGGGATTATCTGTGATCTTGTTGCCAAACAGCGCCTTTTGCCAAGCCAAAAGCATGGGGTGAAGAATGACCCCTAGCTTTTTATTGGTACTAATCTCAATGCTAGAAGTTTAGTCCTCACCTCCTGTTTTGGAGTCCTCACCTTGTTGTTTGTTTTTTTTTTCCAGGGTCCCTTTGATTTTTTTGGTGTGCTCTTTGCAGGAAGGTCAGTGACTTGCTTTGGTTTCGCTTGATTTTTAATTCCTCAGCTTCTCCTTGGTAGGGTGGCTATAACATGTCTCACCTTCTTGCCAGAAGATACTGCACGAGGGGTTTTTCAAACTGTCATGGAGAAGATTAAGTCCATTTTTATTCACATCACAAGATCAGTGGGCAACTTCTCCATAATGATTGTGCTTCTAGATTCTCCCTGGGACCATCTAAACCAGCGAACTCTGCCATGCCAGGGCAAAGCTGTGGCACAAGAGCTCCACCATCCCCAGTGTTTTATTGCTCAGACCTTCCCTGGCATGGCTTTGACCCGCTCCAGTGAGCCTTGGGCTCGGGCACATCTTGCACAAGCATTGACACCGGCCAGAGACCATCCCCAGTCAGCAGTTTGGATGCAGCCGCTCTGTATCCAGAGTGAAAGAGTTTAGTAGTGTGGATGAATGAGACCAGCACTTGTCAGTTGGTTTCATGGCCAGAATGGATCCTGGCAGTGCTTAATTTCCTAATAAAGAGGTAACGACACGCCACAGACCAGGACTGTTGAAGTACATCAGCTCCAATCTGGCATTTTTCTACTTTCTGCCTGATTCAATGGACGAGATATTTTTTCAGTTCACTTTTGTCCTTTTTGCTGAGGTTGTTTTGCAAACAGCTTTTTATCATGCTGATGTCAACCTCTACCTCCAGCCACGTCAGATGGCTGGCATGCTTAGTGTGATAGCGTTACACATCTGTAGGCAGCTCATCTGGAGACAGGAATGATTCAGGCCAGACCAAATCAACAATGGAATTACAAGGTCCCTGCCCATGCCCTTGTCATGCTTTGCCACCCAGACGAGGCATTTTTCATCCGCAGCATATCCAACCTGAACTGCAGAAGAGGAGCCAACGTTGCCTAATGACCAGTGGAAAATGCAAGCGAGCCACTGATTTCAAGTGTAAATAGAGATATTTTCAGTGTTTTGGATCGGAGCTCATTGCTTCATCCTGCCCTTCTCTGCACCTGCCGAAAGTCAGTAGTCATTTGCATGTATTTTTATTTAAAGCTGACTAGATGAAACAGGACAACATTTAATTTCAAGCTTTAGTCAGTGTGCCGCTACAGCCTGACCGCTGCTGCTCACGAGGGGAGCGTTGCTGTTGACTTTCAGAGAGCACTCATCCCGTGCTCTCCAGATGTATTTTTGCACACACAAGCTTCACTTCACAATTTATCCCTCCTCTTCATCCCCACACAGAAATGCATGACACGCCTTGTCACCCACATGCCCTGCAGCATGGCTAAACCTCCTGAAGAAAATGTGGTCTGCATGATTTCAGTGAAGCTCAGAGGTGCTTTGAAAAGGAAATCTTAACTACTGTGCATTTGCAAAACCTTTTAGTGCCTGCTTGCTGGGCAGCTTGGGCAAGAGACAATTTGGAAGCTGCCGGAGCCAGCGGAAAATTGTGGAGACAGGCTTTTCTAGGATACTTTCTTCTTTTACT